>VZTO01026599.1:74337-128865 GCA_013400615.1 Syrrhaptes paradoxus
TCTCCTGGAGATGGTCCAGGCAGACAGGAAAGGTCTGGCTGGGTGTCCTGATGCTGGTGCACAGCAATGTCTCGTAGGGTGGCATCGTGGGAAGCCAAAATGCTGCAAGTAGGTCTTGGGGCTCTTCCAGTAGAGGGAAAGGAAAGCATCCCACTATGACAGTCAACCATCAGAGAGGCACCACTGGCTGCTTTGGATGCTGGGGGAAGGAACAGGAGCACACAGAATCCTGGCTGGCAGGGAGAGTGGCAGATGCAGGTCTGGGCGCTGCCATGGGGACTGAGGTGATCCAGCCCTGGAAACTGCTGCTGGTCAGACCGTGCTTCTGCAAGCAGATTGCATTGGAGCACTCCATCATTAAAATTTCCCCTGCCCCATCTAGCACACCCAGTATCCAAGCTGACAGGCATGAGTTTGAGTTTCGGGTTTAAACAGGACGGATGGGGCAAAGGGACTCCAGAAGATACCACCCGCTTTTCAGGGAGGTACTTTGCCTGTTTCTCTGCTTCCCTTGGCATCTCCACTGCCCTTGCAGCTGGCGGGGGAGAGCTGTGGGAGGTGGTCACCTGTTCTGGCCATGGGTCAAGGGGCCTGCTGGTCTTTTGCTGATGCATATGGTATGGAGCAGCCAGAGCCAGGCAAGCTGGTGTGGTGGCTTGTAGCATACTAGGAGTGTGTGGTGCAGACTTGCTTGGACCGAGTAGCATTTGAAAGGACCTTGTTGGAGATGCAAAGGGGATTTTTTGGGAAAAGTGTTGCCTATGAAGTCCCCTAAGCTTTGCAAAGTGTAGAGGTGAACACAGTGCTCTGAAAGGTGCGGGAGGGACTGTTGCAGGCTCTGCTTGCTCTGCTTGCTCTGCCAGGCGTCTAAACAGTATCCAGCAGACCAGTGCAGATGTGGGATCAGGGGAAAGCAGCCCCTGTAGCATCATCTAGAAGCTGAACGCTTCCCCAGCAAGGATCAAAGAGAGATGAAATGTGCTTCTTGCTGGAAATATCATTGAATGCCGGACTTGTTGCCTTTTACACCAGCCGTTTTGAAACACAATCTCATCCTGCATGCAACCAGTTACAAAAGCAAGGTCTACTTGATCCTTCAGACTGCCCAGTTTCCCTCCTTTTGCGATAACTAACAAGACTATTACTTCTTTGTCCATTGCTCTTGGTGCATATGCTACATGCTGACATATCATGTGGTGATGACACTGAAACCAGCTGCCCTGTGCTCAAAATTCCCCAAGGTCTGTAAAGGTGACCTGGAGTGAAAGCTATCATTGCAAAGACTTTCACACGTTGGTTGGTTGGTTGGTTGGTTGGTTGGTGATTACAGAGTATGAAGGGATGAGCTAGTAGAGCTTGGGGAGTTTTATTGCAAACGCTGTGGTCAAAGTTATGCAGTAGGTGTTGAGCTGTCCTCATTCATGAAGCTTAGATCACACGATAGGAGAAGCAGCCATGTTACCAATGCTTGCAGAAGCGTAATGTATATGAAAGTGCTTCCATCTCCCCAGAAGTAAACAGAAATTAAAATGTGCTCTAAGTTTGCACACACAAAATCATTAACTGTGTGTAGTTAGGGACTAGAGGGAGGGAAGGGGGATTTTTGGTAGGTTTTTTTCTTTTTTTTTTTTTTCGCCCTGGGCAAAATTTTCAACATTAACTAATTAATGTTTATAAAGCACTTTGCATATATAGTGCCTTTCATCAGGGAATCTCCGAGTATTAGATTATATTATCTTGAAGGCCCCAGGCCTGTGCATACTAGCCCTATAAAGTATTAGCCTTAGAAAATCTAGTAATTCACTTTGGATTTTTTTTCTGGGCTTTTTTTTGGATGGGTTTTTAATCTTCCCTCTTCTGAAAATGTGCCGAGCATTTTGGCTGTGTATGTAAAAAGGCGGTACAAAGGGTGGTGTCAGCCAGAATGACCATAAGAAAAAACAGAGCCCCATAATGCACTTCTCAAATCCTCTAATTGCTGGAGTTGGGGAGCAGCAACTGTGCCAAACTTAAATTGAACTATAAATCCTACATGTCAAGTAGGGATCAGGAGGAGCCATCATCACTGGCTGGGGAAGCAGCTCTGATACTTGATCTGTATCACCTGATAATGAGAGAAAGGGAGACCTCTGATCACTAGCAACATCAGGAGGCAAATGCAAGCTTCTGCACAGGGGCAAGCTCTTCTGTATTACATTAAATTTCTGTTACTGGTGGCTGGGAGCTGGGAACCCAAGGATGGGCACAAAAATGGCCACATTTAGCCCATCTGGAGTGTATCCATTGCTGCCACCCTCCTGGGTGAAGGCAGGAGGCAGAGTACCCCAAAGCCACACCAACAGTAGTGAATTGCCCATGTGTCAAATCTGAAAAGCCTGCCTGGGCGTGGGCTCAGTGGATGACTCAAACAATTACTTAACAATAGCTGGTTGCGTGAGCTGGCAGGGATGTAGCCAGGTTCACAATGGAAAAAATGTGTGGGCATCTCAGCTTGGGTGAAACACATGGAGAGCAGACTTGCTGCTGCATGCAGGAACTACCAACAGAGAAAGCAAGGCCTTGGGGAGCAGAAACTTGACAGGGACAAGGCAGAGGATGTCTTTGCCCTTACTTGTACATCTTACAGGTGGAATTCCCCCAGCTGAATTTAGCTCGGTAAGGGTTGCTGCTTTGAGGGCAAAGACCCAGCAGCAAACCCAGTCTTTCTAAGAGTCAGTGGTATTCAGAAATCAAGAACAGAGCCATCCTCTCCGAGGCCATCTTACCCAGACCAAAGTACCCTTGTGAGCACTGAAAGTTCACAGTGAAAGGAGGGAAATCCCTCCCCTTCAAAGGAGAAGGAGACTTCAGTATGCCAATGGCACACATAGCTAAAACCAGGCAGGTATTTCTTCATAGAAACAGCCTGAGAGCTCTTCCAGAGCCTGCACACACTGAAGAACTTGATGAGGAGCATGGGATGAGCAAAAGCGCTCACTTGCCACTCAAGGGCTGATGTTCCCTTTGATGCTCCCAAATCAATCACTGTGTGTGACTCCTGGGAAGAGGAAGTTGGGAGAAGTGTACAAGACAGCTGTGGAGAACAGGTTGCCAGATGGGATGCATGCAGCATCTGAGAATGGAAAGTCATATCAGGAAACCGAGCAAGTAGGATTCACTCACCAGGCTTGCAATCTGGACAAGAGGCTTGGGACACTACACCTTGCACCGTGCACTGTGCACTCCTGGTCCCCAAGAAAGAGTGGGAACCACATACAGATCTGGAGGGTGCTCATTGTGTTGGGCTAGAGCAGCATTCGGATGGGGATGCAGGTGTAGCACAGCTCTTGCTGGCAGGGAGCAGCTGGAGACAGCTTTGCTGTGGAGCACCATGTTCTCTAACCCTGGAAGCAGTGCTGTGTACAGAGCCCAGATCTCCTAGGAAGCATGGCCCACATGGGCTGCTCTGTTGTAGCANTCTGTGTACAGAGCCCAGATCTGCATCGCCAGATCTCCTAGGAAGCATGGCTCACATGGGCTGCTCTGTTGTAGCAGCAGGAGAGGGTTGTAAGGGCCAACTGTGGACTAAGAATGAAGAGTGAGTTAACTTTCCTCCTCTGGAGACACTACAGAGTCTCAGACTGGAAGCAGCCAAAGGTCTCATCACCTTGCTCCAACCTACAGTGTAGACTGATGGACCGTGTGTGACTCCAGTGAACATTAGGAAGTACTTCTGGTCTTCTCTCTCCCTCTCAGGTAGCTGCAGTTGAGTAGAGACTGGAAGAAGAGGAATCAAAGCAAGAACTACGCTGTGGTATGGCTGGGTCTGTTCCCCGGGCTCTGATGGTGCGTGTTGCCTGGGATCACTGCATGTGCTGGGCTCACTTCACCCTTTCATCTTCTCCTGTGCTACACGTGCCATGTTTGTCTCCCACTAGCACGTGTGTATTTATATTGACAAATGAGACCATCTACGAGATAAAGAGAGTCTAACAAGGCAAGCAGGCATATCTACGAGGTGCCACTGCCGCTGGCTGTGTGCATATACTTTATTCTCACCTCTTCTTTGATGTAGACACTTCTCTTATGGGTCAGGCTAATACACCTAGTCCTTCAGGCCAGGATACTCCCACACTTGCTTGCTATGCAGCAGGAGGGAGTGCTTGGTGCTATTGGTATTACCTCCAACCTAGGGCAAGAGTGGATTAATTCACGCTCATCAATAGAGAGCAAAGCACCTTTTCCCTTTCACCGAACTCAGGAAGCACACGTTGCTGCACCAGGCCCCCGGGAGCCTGGAGCTGAGCATGATGGCTCACAAGTAACCATAAACTGGCTGTGTGACATTCCTGCCCTGGAAGCCAACTAGCTCCCGCTCGTGAGCTACCGCTGCAAGATCTAGTGCTCTGTTAGACATGAGTGGTTTCAATGCTTGCTGGTTGCTGTCCCTGCCCATGGGGTTGGAAGTCACCTGCATTCCTCATCCATGGGTGGTTGGTACAAGTGGTTTGGAGCAAAATACAATGCTCAGCTTTGAAGGAAAAAGGCTGTGAGGTTTTACCAATTGCACGGCTGCAGCTCCACCCCTCACTGAAGCAGGTGCACTGCCAACTGCAGACTTCAGCCTCAGCAGGTCTGGGAGAACTGGGGCTCTTTGGTTGCTCTTCCCATTTGCATGCAATTCCTTCTAACTCCTGAATCCTCTCCCTGCAACAGGTAATTTGCCTACCCGACAAGAGCTTGGGAAGGGCCATGCAGCCTGGGATTTCCCCACGTTTCACACCAATGAATGAGTCCCGACAGGTACGCTCCTGTAACTGCGAGCTGGGATGTAAGAGAAACAAGGGGGGCAACAGACAAGGATGAGAGGAGCTTCTGCTGAAGCAGAAGAGATGTTGGTCCAGTGCAGGGAGGCAATGCTAACATGCATGGACTTGGGAAGACCATCTTGTGGTGCTGTGGAGGCAATCATCCTTAGAAGTCCTCTCCCACGGAGGTCACCCTGCTGGTCCTCCAGTGCCAACCGTTAAAGCTGTCTGAAGAGCTGTCCAAAGAGCCGTAGCATGGCCAAAGAGCTCACAAGGACCAACATCGCGGTGCTGGCAGTGGCTGAGGGACTCCAGAGGGATAGACAAGAAAGGACTTGCAGCAAAGCTGACTCTGCAAGGCTGAGTTGGGCAACAGAAGTTTAGATCAGCTACAGATCTAGAGGCCCTCAAGTGAGGTAGGAGACAGAGGAAGCTTCCCTCTCCTGCCAGCACATCCATATTTGGAGTTGTGGGTGAAGCTGCTCACTGCCTAGGGGCTCAGGCGCCAACAAATTGGGTGACTTAGTCTAGCACTGGGGAAGTTCGGCACAGCGCTCTCCTTCTCAGGTTTTGGGGGGGTTTGGGTGACTTTGGGGGAGGATGTATTAATTTTTACCCCCAGATAAAAATATCTTCAACTCTGTCTTATAACGAGCTCTTGTATAGTGTGGAAAGCAATTCATGAGCCTCCAAAACAGGCGTTGGGGGCAACTCTCCCTACCTCGGGCAGTGCAGCTTTTGTTTTACGGCCCAGGCTACGTACATCTTTGAGCTATTCAAAGCGGTGCCTCTCTCGTTAAAGTCTGCGAGACAAAATAGAGATGCCACTTCCTCACCACCTATCCAAGGGGAGAAAACCAACCCTGGTGCAAGCAGCTGCTGTTCCCCAGCATGTGGAGATGAACACTGGGGCTGGGCTGTCCTTCCAGGCAGCTCAGCAGGGATGTGAGGGAGCGGCAGCAATGCCCCACAGCAGGTGAGAACACTGCAGTGAGGCAGGTTTAGGGGATTGGAAGGGTGAGATGACCTTCTCAGGCAGCAGAATAGGGAGGATGGGTTCCTACAAGCATGTGCTCCTACAAGCAAGTCTTGACTCCAGCCTGTCAGCGCTCTCTCGACAATGGAGGGCATGCAGCTTCCCTTAGAGAATTGAAAACATGGAGGGAAATACCCTTCAGAAACTGCCCAGATTTTGTATTTGAAATTCAGACCACCAGTCTTGTGATTCCTGGAGATCTGATTCATGCTTTTTGAACGTGTGGGTTTGGCAATCCTGTGCTTGCACTTACAGCCATTTCCCAACCCCTTATTTTCCCCAGAGGTGTTCTTACTTTTCCCTCTTTTACTCTTGTATACATGAAATAAACTGCTCGGGGGTTAGAGGAGTTGTTACCGATAGCAAAACTCATCTATTAAATTCACAGTGAGCTCCTCACTAAACAACAACAAAAAATCCCCCACAATTTTATAGTCTAAAATAACCACGGCGGGTTGAAGCAACTCCTCCCTGTTCTTGCTTTGCCTTGGGGCGGGATAGATTGGGCGAGGGCTCCTCTCCCCAAGGAGCAGCAGGAAAAAACCGTCCCCCTACCACAGCCACCCTGGGGGGTGGAGGGCAAGTCCTGGACCGCCGTGCTGGACGTGACATGTTTGTCCCCATGTGTTTCTGTGCGAAAGCTGAGCTCCTGCCACCATCAGCTGCTCTGGGGAGTGAGGTCTGGTGTGCACACAGGCACATGGGAGAGCATCTAAGGGCCTCTCCTGGGGTCACAAAAAGAGGACGGTTTTGTTTTGGGAGTTTAAGTGTGAGAGTTTTGGACCCATATTCAGTCAGGTATCAAAAGATCTTGGTTTTCCTCCAAAATATTTTTTTCATCCAGTCGTGGCAGGGTCTGTGTCTTTATCACCAAAGATATCAATCACAGGCACAAGTGCTACCTTAGCTCAAAGAAACAGTATTAATTATCCAGAGACAGAGCTGAACACCATTTGTATTCCCATAGACAGCCTGCTGCTGGCACAATAGAAGGCAAAACCCCACACCCATGGGAGTGGAGGTTGTTTTCCATTCCTTGCAAGAGATCCCTGCCCGCTTGAAGACAGAGCAGCAGTCGGGGAGCAAAAGGGAGCCCCACTGTGAGGGAGAGAGTTTGTGGGGTGCCAGACCTGAATTGGGTCTGAGAGCTCAGGGCCAGGTGCGGGAGGTGCTACGAGATGTGGCCTTGATGGTGGGTTTAGGACTCACAGGTAATTTCAGGAAAGGGCTTTGTTGCAGTATATATTAGAGAGTTATAAATAGCCCCTGCCACCCTAGGATTCCACTGCTACAAGTGATGGGCCAAGGAGATCCCCAGAGGTATCACACATTGGGAAGGGGAACTACCAAAGCTAGATGGAGGGAAATCACCAACACAGGGCTTTAGCTGCTGAAAAGCAAGCGCTTCCTTCTCAGCATTTGCTGTGATGCTGCAGAAGCCTAACAACAACAAGTTTTTGTTGGCATTGCAGCAAAGCACAATTTGAAGGAGAAGTCTGAAAGGGAACAGCTTAATAGTCTAAAAGCACTGCAGCTGCCGGGGACAGCCCACCTGCTTTCTGCTGTAGGTGCACACAGCGGTCTAGGAAAGCAAAACTGCTCCACACTGGCTGTCCTCCCCTAAGGAAGAGGGAACGTACATTCCCGACACCTCGGGAGGCTGCAGATGACGCTGCAGACCTTTGCAGCCAGCATTCCTCAAGGCTCTCCCGAAGTCACGTCCAAGATTTGGAAGCTCTTGAGAGGACAAGTGCAACAGGAGTGACAAGAAGGTGACTGAGCCCTATTTTAGCCCCGTTGAATTTACCATCTCAGCATGCATGGAGGCTCACAATTTCTGCCTGCACAGAAGACAACAGGTCTGTGGCAGAGATCTCTGAGCCATTAGGGCAGACAAGCGGCAGCTGAGGAGCTGCTTGGGCAGATGTCTTCTTGCGGAAGGCAACCAAAGCAGTGAGCCTGAAGAAAGCTGTGAAGGGATGGTAGTCATCCAAAAGAAACAAATTATTTGAGGGATGGGAAGGAGAACCAGAGCAGCCATGGAAACTGAAGAGGAAGGCGAGCTTTTGGGAGGAGCAGAAGTGCCCAAAAGGCTCTGCAAGATGAGGGTGGGGGCACCTGCTCTGGACGTTGCTTGGCCATGAGTGTTTCATTTGGGTTTTGCTTGAGCACAGAAGTTAAAGCCAGGCCAGAAGGTGCCTGGACAAAAGTGACAGCTCACTCCGTGTTTACAAATCATTCCCAGGGCTTAAGACACTGAGAAAGGGCAAGACCAGCAAGGGAAGGCAGGCAGTGCTACAGCGTGTTTGTGCTGCAAGGCACGAACGTGGTGGCAAAACGTAAAACTAAGGCAGCTGGTGGGGGAGAGGGGAGGTGGGAAGGAGACCCAACCCCATAGAAACCAGGCAGAGGGGATGAAAGGCAAGAGTGAGAAAGATGAGCTGGGCCACTGCAGCTGTACCTCAGACAGCTGCGTCTGGGGGTCTTTGGTCAAAGAGCCAGGGAGTATTTGTGCCGCACCCCGACATCAGGAGCTCAAGCCCCTCATGTATGGCTTACTGCCCATGATGGAGACTCATGGGGCCTCCTCACATCAAGCAGGCCTCCTCAATGGGGGCACATCCCAGGAAGACGAGCATATGGTGCTGTGACAGATCAAGGAGCACCCAGGGGGGAATGACTGGCCCAACACAGGCCCAAAGCCCCCACAGCCAGGACTCCTACCCACCCGCCTGCCAGCTCCTCTTTTGGCCAAGAGCCACCAGACCCCAGTCCAGCTCAGCTGAGGGGCAGGGCAGTCCTGCGGCAGCTCCGTGGGCCCCCGGCAGTTGGGGCCAGGCTGGGCATGCCCGGTGGCCCCGGGGCGGTGGGGCAGCGCTGGCTCGTCCGGGCCCTCTGCCAAGCAGGCGGCTTTCCCAAGCGTGCCTGCGCCAGCGCAGCCCCACCACCCCTCCGGCGACCACATCCCTGCCGGTCCCCGCCACCCATTGCCCCCATGCCGCGCACCCTGCCCGAAACCTACGCTGCTTTGGCTTATTCTACGCATCCAAGTGTCACCCAAGGCAGGTGACAGCTATATGGGGTTTTAAATCCCTTCTCGAGCAGAAATGTGTGTTTCTGGGGGGAGGGTGGGAAGTCAGCAGAAGAGGCAGCACCCTCTCCTGTTGCCCTGCAAAGGCAGGGCTGCACCTTCCCAGCTTTCTCTCGTGGGGGATGCTGCCCCTGGGGTCAGCTTGGCTTCCCAGCTCCTGGCCATCATCAGAAACTCAGCTGTGGCTTAGGACTGCAAAAAGTTTAGCCTGTTATAAAGAAAAAGCCTGAAAAGGCAGCCGCCTGCCTCAGGAGGTGGAGGAGACTCATCCAGGTACAGGGAGGTCTGGAAGAGTTGGGTCTCTGTAAAGTTTTCTTAGGTTTTGACTTGATCAAGACTATAGAGGAAAAAAAAAAAAAAAGCAAAAAAAAGCCTCCTGACTCACTCTCTTCCCAAGACTGCCCTAGCCCAGGGCATTTTCTCTGCCTTGGGAAGTGTTGCAAAATTTGAGCTTGCCCTGGAGGTCTCTCTCACTAATTACTGGATATCCTGGTTTTGTGTAAGGACACAGGCAGAACCTTCCCACAGGTTCTTCTTTACGGCATGGGAAAAAAAACCCGAAACACTGATTTCTATTTCAGCATCCCCAGCAGACTGCTGTGAAGGGCTGATTACCGACTCGAGGGGATCTCTTTCTGGAGCCATCCTCCCCAGCTCTGGGGCATCACTCACCAGCAGTCTCTAAGAAGCAAAGAATTTCAAAGGCAAAAACAACCTTACTTTTAATATTTGCCCTCTGTACCTGAAGTTTGGGTCACTTTCAATTTTTTTTTTCCCTGTAATAAAGAAGCTAAAGCTTTCAAATTAGAAGCAGAGACTCTGTGAGATGAGGCCTGTTGGAGTTCGCACCGCCCGCCAGCTGTGCTGCAGAGGGCTAATGAAACGGCTGAAAGGCATTTGAAAGGCAGGGTGCAGAAGATTACAGCCCTGGCCCTGACAAGAGCTAGCACAACCCTGATTACCATGTCAGCTTGACACAAGGCAGATGCTCACACGGGCTATAAGCCTCCGTCTGTGGTTTTTTCATGTCATCAGAGGAAAACTGGTTCGTCTCCAAGATGCTGAATGGCCCATGCTGCATCTACACAACTTCTGCCCATTCCAGCCTCTCTTCCAGCATCAGTCAGGCCACTGACTCCTGTGGAAACAGCACATATCCCCCCGCCCCGTGTCCCGCAGCGCTTCAGCTCTGTGGCTGGACCACAGTGATGGGCTGCAACTGGCAATAATCCTTCTTGACACTCCTTCAAAGAGGGCTGAGATGATTAGAGGGGGTTTCTCCAAATTTTAAGGGACATGGACTTAAGAATTAAAACTACACGGAACAGGAAGCAAAGATTTAAGGATTTCTTCCTCAATTAGTCTGCTTCATTAAATACATAACCTGCATACACATACCCACCTACCTTGATGGATCTTTTTTTTTCTAGAAAGGCCCTTTCCTGTCATTTCTGTCAATTAAAGCCTCTGCCAGAACGCAGGTAAAGGTATCATGGAAGCTCCTGGAGGGAGGAACAAGCTCTGTCTTCAGTCCTCTGAGTGCCTTCTCCTTTTCCTACCCTCCCTTCTTGAGAAGTCCCACTGATCAGCAATTCAAGGGAGTCTTTATTCTCTGCACAATTTTGCACAAAAGTATCAAAGGATTTTAACATATTAAAACTTGCAGCCTCCTAAAGAATTTGTCTCCTTCCTCCCTCTCTCCTTGTTGCTGGCATTTCATACCTGGGAGCTGTTATAACTCAGCCCTAACAAGAAGTAGGGTATTTCTTTTAAAAAGTTACTTAGCCATCCTTGTACACACAGACTACATGTATATTCACACATAATTACTTGAAAAAAATCCTCCTCCTCCTCCTTTCCAGCTTCTAAGGACAGAAATAAGAAACACCTTCAAATAACTGTAAATAATAAACCCCGTCACGCTAAACACTTCAAAGTGGAAGTGCAAATATCTCAAGAAGCTTAGGGAACTACACATAATTACGAATTAGCTGTCAAAAACAGACACAGATGATCTGTCAGATAATTCCTCATTCCAAACAGATTTTAAAATAATAAATTTCCCTGTGATCTGGTAGAGAGAGTAACTGCTTAATGATAACTGCAATTCTTCAAGGAAAGTCTGCAGAGTGGGAGCACACATGCCAAGCTGCTGAGATGAAGACGGCTTTTTTGCCTTAGCAGTACCCACACCGAAGACCCCCCACACAGACAACTTTGCTTCCTCCCGCCAAGGCACAGCTCCGGGGGAAGCACTCTTTCAGTGACACTGCTGATGGGCAGAGCTCTGGAGAAACACGTACTGGTCACCCCTGGGGCCTCAGCGCCCAATGAATCACGCAAGACGCAGCTATACCCTTTCCTACTTCTGTGACAGAAAGAGGCTGAAAAGGAGATACCTGGAAGAGCTGTGGGACTGTGAGATGGGGGTTGGAGAAGGGAATGGATGAGAGGCTCTGAGGGGGTCTCCAGCAGGAACCTTAGGTGGCTCTGCCAGGGAAACATTCCTTTGGAAGTTCAGAAGTACCTACTGCTGCAAGGACCTTGTAGAAAACCATTGACTGAAGTGGGTCTTAATGGCAGAAGTCTTGGCCACCACGAAACACCAACTTCCTGTGAGAATCTGTTCCCTGCAAAGAACGTAGCAGCCTCAGGGGTGACACGAGCTGACCTGCACCACCACCTCCTTCCACTCCAGAATAGCCATTCAACTTTCAAGTCCAGGATGGAGACCATCCTTTTCCTACCTCCTTCACAGCAAAAAAACTTTCAAATGCAGGCTGCCTGGAGGCAACCTGTGAACTGTGAAGGAGAGGATTCTGAGAAAAGACTGGGTAGCAAAGTTACAGCTAACACACTTGAATAGCTACAGAGGGCAGGCAAGGAGTGACCAGTTCATGCCTATTGCAGAGGAGGAAAGAAGAGGTGGTAGGAACAAAGACTGATGTATCTGGAAGGAAAAGACCAGGTTTCTTGCCTATTCCTTCAAAGTGTTACAAAACGAAAAGGGGTGCTCGCCTATCTTACAAAAGGCCTGCACCAAGTGAAACACTGTCATTACGGCCTGCAGACAGGTACCTTCCTCCTAGATGAGTGTAGGGCAAGCCACTGACAGGTGGCAACAAGCCCAGTGCCAAAAGTGGCAAAACAGAGAGGTCCCATGTGCTACATTTTTCAACCTTGGTACTCAGTTTTGCACTTGTCAAAGGGATAAAGCCTTCACTGCAGACTGCAGTTACGTCCAGAGCTGCAGGCTCCAGCCACGGGACTTTGGATAACAACGGCTGGATCGAGCTCTTGAAGGATGTGTAGGCATCATGTGTGCTACGTGCAGAGGGAAGTGCCGTGCAGCACTTGGCCTTGGAAACCCAGCAGCCCTCATTTGAAAGGTTGCTGGGAGCAAGCCCATTTCATCAAGTCCAATCATTTGGACTGTCTGCCCCTTCAGGACATCTTGTTTGCTTTAGTCTTTCCTTCTTCACCCCAGTGATTACAAATGAGGAGGAAAGCAAAGAAGAGCGCAAAGAGATGAAACCGGAGAACAGCTGACAGCATTTTCTGCCGAGCACTCTGCACTTGCGTGGCAGGACACAGGTGTCTATAAGAGAGGGGGCCTACAACAACTTGATGCAAACAGTAGCCTTAAGCTACTTGAGCCAAAGTGTCCAAGAGAGTGCAATGGCTTTAAGGAATCGTCTAGCAACGTCTCACAGGCCCCGCTACCTTCCTCATTAAACCTTGAACAAAGCTGCAGGGTGTGTTAGTGCACTCCAGCTAGTCTTTCCCAGGGGGAGAAGGGAAAAGCTGGAGTCAAAGACAGTGCAAAGGGCTGGATTCAGTGGCAAGACTTGAAAATGGCAATAAAGGCAAAAAGCAGAAGCTTGAGATGGAACAGTACAGGGCCCCTTTTGTCACCACATAATATTCAAAACATGGCATACTATGCTGCTAAGATAGTAGTAGTCAAGAGCCAGCAACAACAGCTTTCCCCCCACATACACCGTTTTCTCTAAAGGCTGAATACTTGAGTGGCAGGGATAGTTGCCCAGGCAGCTCAGTGGATCAGAAATAGCCACTAGGCTAGCAGGCCATCTGGACAGCAAGAAGTGCCTGCAGTAAGCTTTAGACCGCTCGCAGCAATGGTGGCATAGATGGTTCCGCTGGTAGCTCTCCAAGCTCGAACACGAGCTTGCTGAGAACCAAGAGGCAAAGGAGCACGATGGCATGGTTTGGCTTCATCACCTATGTGATGCTTTTAGTGCTTGCCCAAAGAGCAGTCCGTCTTCCCATAAAGGGATACGAGACCGGTGAAGAGGGGGGAAGTGAACCCATGGTCATCTCTCCTTTAACTCCTGGTGTGGCTGAGCAAAGCCCAAGTGTCTCCTAAGTGCTGCTTTAGAGGACACTTGTTCTCAGAAGCAAAGATGAACTTGAATGGGAGGCACTGGGAGAAAGCACCAAGGCTTCATCTGTCCCTGTCTGAAACTAGCCTAAAGACCTGCTTTAAAACCTTTCTGGAAATGTGTGCTACTCTTTACAGGACAAAACTTTTGGGTTTGGGTTGTGTTTTGGGGGTGGGGAAGAGGTAGCACACAGGGATAAACTACTGGTGACAGAGAGAACTTGCTATGACAGCAATAAAAGCATTCAATCTGCATCATAGGCCATAAAATCACCTGAATTGTCTGTCATACTTTATATGTATCTATTTATCAATTAAGTTATTTTGTCCAACATCTTTCAAGTATCGCACCAACTTAAAGAAGACAAAGAGGCAAGCCAATATGCAGATGCTCAACTTTGTTCTCCAGCCTGCACTTAATTAATTGTGGGTTGCTTTAAAAATAATTTAGGACAATGCTTCCACTGCACATTGCTGAAGTCTGAGACTGTTCCTGTGTTTCTACTTTCCAGAACACGTGCAAAATACTCACCTCTGCCCAGCTGTCAAAAAAACCCCCGAACAACAGCAACTGTGCTGACTGAATGGGGAAATTCAGACAAATGAGAAGTTGCTTTTCCTCCCTGCCCACCTCCCTTTCAAGTAATTATTTGTTCTGTCACCTAGTTCTGTTTAAAAACCTTAAAATACAGATGTTTATCATTAATACATCACGTGGGACAACGCTGCCAATTCCTGTGATGGGCAGATAGCTGGGGCTCTCTCCCAGAGCCACGCCATTAGTCATGGTGATGACAGCTTCACACGCTGAATTTCTCACATTAGGAAACAAAGTTACCAATTTATTATTTTTAATAAAATAATTGCTTTAATGCAGTATTTAAAATAATTTTAAACATCTGATCAATAAGATACAGTACACAAATATGGAAAATGCTGCACTTTACATAAAAAGTAAAGCTAAGCATTTAATTATACAAAACAATTTTGCCTGATGCCATCAATATCTTGCAAACTATAGCTTAGTCAAAGTACTGCTCTTCTTTTATATATATATGCTATATACACATATATAAATAATTTACAGCATTCATTTACTAATTTGTTTACTACTATTCCAACAAAAAAACCCATAACCAATTCACAACTTATTGAATTTGGTAACTATCTGCAGTGGTTCTGACAGTGGAGGGTATCTGAATCATCGCTTCAAGTTTTGAAGTAGCATGCCAAATAAAGGAAGCTTGTTTGTTAAAAGAAAAACATTTCAGCAGGAAGCCATTCAATACAGTCAGTGCCTTTCCCACCAGTCCTGGGAAACAGCCATGCTATACAGCACCGTGTCATGGGAGGCAAAATCTTTGGAGGCTGGGGAGAAGGGTCACTCAGAGGTTTTTCCTGCCACCACAAGGCAGGCTTTACCAGAAAGCAGAAAAATCTTTGAATCTATTCTAGCAGTCTTAATAATCCAGAGTCCTTCTCCTCACTGAATGGAAACCAGGCAACTGCCTAAATACTTTCTACTTGGGAAGATTCCCTGTTATGCCACATTAAGGTATTAAATCAATATTCTAAATAAAGCAGTGAATCCTTTGCTTTGCAAACATTGCTTTTCTCCTTAAGAGAGTCTCCAGCTGCAAAGTTTCAATGCATCTCAAGTTCTCCCTTTTTTTGCAGTCAGCACAGGTTGCTTTTGCTCATTTCTTTCCACACCTATGCTCAAATTCAATGCTATTTTTTTTATATCTACAGAAAGACAAACTATTTCTTCTGTTTACTCCTCTTTTTTAGGCTCTTTCACTCCTTGTGTTCAAGTTCAGTAACTCCAAATTTCCCCCAAACATCAAAGTATGCCCTAACTACACTGTCTGATGTACTTCAGTCACAAGAATGACCAATTTGTTCATCTTCCCTCAGTCACTTTCTAAGAAGAAAGGGGGAGGGCAGTTGAGGCAAGGTGGGGAGAAAAAGCATCCCTCATTCCTTTTGCCTGCTATTTTGCTCTCCACAAACAGGCATCCAGTAGCAATTCTAAACCCAGAAAATTTAAGGAGATGCTGAGTCAGATAGGCAATACATTAGCATGTTGGCTGACTGCTGGTTCATGATTAAATACAGTTGCCATGCTATGCAGTGCCTTTAAAGTGTTTTTGTTTCCCTACATAAGGTTGGATTAGAAGAAGGCACTACACATAGAACAGATGTTGCAGACTCTGGAGTACTGAAGCAAGTGAAATACATAAGCTAGGGACACATATCAAACCCTCAGAGCCTGTAAGACAGTTAAATGCAAGCAGGTAGTCAGGTGCTTGTGTGTGCAGCTCAGCGTTTTCACTGGTTTACAGACTGGTTTAAGCCAAATATTATTAAAAACCCTACAGGTGCTAAGTTAGGTATTTAATAAAAATGTTTATCTGTAAACAAGAGTTATCCTTACAACGGATCATTTTCCAGAAATTGGAATTTCAAGACAGTGCAACAATGCTTCAGTGTTTTCTTTGGCAGTAGACAGCAAGTTGAAATGTAAAATTCACATCACTTCAGAAGAGCACGGTACAAGGTTAGAGAATGCTTCATCTCCCTCTCTTGTTCCATGCAGAATATCAGGTCCCTGAGACAGACACGGGTTATTCTTGGATGGAGCAGCTGTTTCGTAAGGCTAAAACCTGATGATCCAGGAGCAACTGTGTTGCCATTCAAACCCTGAACAGGGAAGAGAGAGAGAAAAAGACCATTAGAATTCCATGTAAATGTAAGTTTTTAACCAAACTGGTTGGATTATACTGCCTACTTGCATAAAACTAAGCCTGCTGATGTTCAGCTTTACATGTTGAAACCCAGCAATCCAGAAGTCCTTTCACATTAGATACTTTAGAAGACAAAGCGCTTGTCAGCTAATGGTTTATTTTGGTCAAAGCAGTGAAAAAAAATCTTAGTAAAAACATTCTATCTCTTTAAAAAACTATATTATATGATAAATAACCGCTGTTTTACTGAAGTCATACTCATCAATACTTGCACTGAGAAAGGACAGGCTAACTATGAAAAAGGTACTACTATGGTTCCTATGCAGAGCTTCAGGTTGTGCAAGGCTGTTACTCCCACTTGCAAACCCCCAAGCTCCAGATGTTCACACCTCCTCTTGAAGAAAACCGTAACTGCAAGTGGGCTTTAGCCTTGAAACACAGCTGGGAGAAACTCTTACCCCAGTCATCACCTGTGAATTGTCCTTTAAGGAAGCAACAAATACACACAGTGGAAGTATCGGCCTGGTGAGAACGTTATCTGAGGCTATCCATCTCAGTCGGCTGCCTTGCTTGGTTATGAAAGCACAATTGGTAGGAGATGATGATGTTTAGTAGTTATACATTCAGGCTACTGGAATGAGCAACCCCCACGCATTCCAAAATGCCCCAAGATTTATTATTAGGGGTGGGGAGGAGGAAGATTACCATGAGCTGCACAATAGACTGGCTACTTATCTTGGAGCCAATCTATGCTACACAGCCAGTCTCTTATCACTACTGGAGGGTTCTTGGTAATGAATGCAATTTGTACAAACACGAGTGCTCAGTCTCTGTAACTTCAGCAAGGCAATGCCTGCCAGCATCAACACCACTTGGAGACGGTGTTGCTTGGATGCTGTGTTAACTATATAAATTCTTACCCTAATACTCTCGGCAAGACTTCAGCAAAATTACTTTGCCCACTTTGCTTAGAGAAATCTGGTTAAAAACCCCATATATTAGAAAAAAATACCAGTGCTGGACTATCTATATAGCACTGAATGCTACTGTTGTTAGGGGGGAAACATTGAAATTTATTAAAAAAAAAAATAAAAGAGATTCACCAAAGAGCATGCACTAACCACAGAAAACCCAGGGCATATTGCAGAGATGGAAGATGTATTTCTTACTAGCAGCATGCAGGGTATTCAGCACCATTTCATTTGCTTTACAGTCGATACTATTAAACACTATGAAATGCCATCATTTGAAACTTTCAGTTTGTTAAATGGCTTGGAACAAATTTGTGCATGGGGAAGACTGCTGGCCACATTGCACAGAGAGGGCACTGCTGTCCTGGTAAGACACAAAAGGGTCACAGTTCAAGTTTGTCATATGACAGCCCTGAAGGATCCAGGGAAAAGAGAGCTCTGCAATGCAGCTGCCAGCACGGGTTGAAAAGGAGGTCAATCCAACAGGATGCAGCAGAAGACCTGAGGCAATGTTATAAATGAAACAAACCCCAAGGGTTTTCAGTAGCCCAAGAGCAATGTCCTTTATAATTCAAAGAACTTTATGGAGGTGGAAGTATTTTCTCTCTAAATAATCATTAGACTGTAAGTCCTACCGTTAAAAAGACACCAAACAAAGCCCCCTCAATCCTGTTCACTCCCTCACAAAAAGGTGGCAGGCAGCACAAACCCCCCAGCCAGCTTTGGAAGCCGTTGGAGCTCCAAGATGCTACACAATAGGGCAGAAGTGCCAAGCTGCCTGCATTTGAGACAGAGTTGTGGATGTTTATTCCTAAATCCTTACCCATCATGCCCAGTGCAGAGATGCAAAGCAGTGTTATGCAGTAATACCACATCCAAAGCCAAGCTTCTCCTGGACTCCTGCTTGCTAAGACAGCCAGTTCACACTTCTTCATGCAGCATCACACCTTATCAGAGCTACTGAGCACAGCGTTTCAGGGGCTCTTCCACTACTTACTAAACATATCTAATTCAACAGCTGCTACCACATCCAAGTTAAAAGAAAAGGTCCTTCTCTTAAAGTGCAGGATGGTTTCACCTGACCCACAGACAGCCTGGGTCATTCCAGTCCAGACTGGGACTGGAAACAGGCTTTCTCTGGTTGGCAAACTCACCCAGCACCATATGCCTGGTTGCACAGAGCCTCCTGCACGTGTCTGTAAACAAAATTTAGATGGGGCATTAATGCCTTTTAGCTTCTGTCCTCCACAGCTGCATCGAAAACACTGGCCTTTCATGGTTTTGTTCTGGACTTTGGACCAAGCAGTGGAGGGTGATGTACTGCCTGTCTTTTAGAGAACCAAAAGTGAAAACATGTGAAGTTAAGATGCCATCTGCACATCAAAATGAACCTCTGTTAATATCCAAGTCCTTGTTCAAGAAGTGCCCAACTCTGAGCTCTCCAGCTGACACAAGGGGGAGGGTCCTCTGCTGCTCAGTTCTCAGAGCTTCCTCTGGAGCAAGTTTCCGCTGGGCAGCAGGTCGACCTCGTATGGCCCCAGGCAACAGTCAGCAGCCCTCTCCTTTACATCTCATATACCTTCATAGAAGCTCCCCCATGCTGCTTTTGGGACCTTAATACCCTGGTTAGAACAACACCAGCCCACTCCTTGTTCCTGGACATCTCTATTACGTTCCTCCCACTTGGGCAACAACCGCTTGCATCTTGATATTTTGGGGGATTCTTCACTGCAAAGACAGCTTTATGGGCCACAGACAAGTGCAAAGATAAGTGAATGTAAAATGCATCTCTGTAGAACCAATTCTAGCAAAGAGTACTGCAACCAGCCTGCCACCCCCCGCGCAACATCTAATTATTAGTGCCTTAACTAGCAACTTCTTTTTTTCTCTTTTAATTTTCTCTCTCTCTTTTTTTTTTCTTATATTGGGAACACTCCTCAACAGGGGAGACTGGAAGCCATCAGCCATATCCTGAAGTTCCTGCCTTTCACTGAACTCCCAGCACCCTGCTTTCCTTCTGAAAGACAAACAACACAGTGTCATGCAGCCCAGGGTGGGTAATTACCACCATAAATACTACCAGTCAACCTGGGTATCAATAACATGGGTATCAGCAGCTGACAGACCCTGTTTGTAAGCCAGGTAAGGTAGTGGCAACATGGCTCTTTGCCACTGGACACCATCTGTCACAGTACCGGTGACAGAGATCAGTTAGTCTTACTGATCTTGGCAGCAGAAGACACTGTGGAGCTCCTGCTGTAGTCCCAGACCTGCTGCGCAGCTAGCTTTGTTGAGAGGTTGCTCCCAAAGCCTATTTTAAGATCTCTAGAGCTCTCTCCAGTGGCTGGACTGAGAATTAAATACCAGCTCTCTCTGAGAAGGCAAGAGTGAAGCTGATACAGAGCCACAGCTCACTACAAGGCTCTTCCTCTACCCGAGCTACCATCAGCACATTACTCCTAGTCTCCAAGGTATCTGGAGCATGTGATCTGCAAGTCTGGATCACAGGTACTGACAAGGATATCAACGTTGCTCAGAGCTAGTCTGCAGGCCCCGATGCAAAGCTCAGAGAGGCCAGCAGACACCTTCCTTCCCACCAAGTGCAGGTCAGGCTCAGCGAGCTGTTCCTGGCAGAGCACACTCTTCTCCCTTCTCAAATCCAATGGCTTCACACCAATCACATCCAAAATTTTAAACTCTTAAGAGGGGGCACTTTAAGAGAACAAAGCATTCAGTCAAATGTTAAAAGTCAAACCAAGAGTTCTTATTTCAATTTTTGGTGTGGCATAAACACATCCCAGTCCTAGAGCCAAGATCCCAAGAGAACAAACTGTCACTGCAGCTCTGCTGCACATTACAAAAATACCACCAGCAGAAGGAAGCAAAGTTACAAGACAGTTTTCAATGACATCTCCAAACACTGAAAAATTACAGCTGTGTGCAGAGAGACATTGATGAAAGGTGGTAAGAACACCTAGGAAACTGGAGCACAAGCATCCAGGTTCAGCCCCCAGCTCTGTCACCTGCGGTCACACTGAGGTCTGCGATATCCCTGTATGTGCTCTGTACATTAGTTTCCCAGCTGTAAAACACAGAACACATTCCTGTCTCATGGGAAGGAAAAAGGTTAAAAAGCCATTAATGCATTGTGGAGTGCTCAAACACTTTCCTGAGTCTCCCCCAGCAGCATGGGGAAGGGAAGAGACCCTGTCAGAACTGTGACAGTTTTGCTTGTACAAATAAGAGTATCATTTAGGCCAGAGAAAACAAAGTGAGAGAAGCTGGTATGACTTTGGTGACAAGCCAGCCTACTGATGCTGCCTATTCCAACAAGCCTCAGTCTGCTATCAGTGCTCCCACATTCACAATTCTAAAATACTACATTACTCAACATTTCTATAATAATATTTTTTTTTTTTAATTAAAGTTGGTGGCATTGCGTGGTGACTTTTTGGTGTTTGTTGTTTTTTTTTACTTTACAGACAATTAGGGTAGATCAAGTCAATGCCTGAAAGGCTTAGATCTCTATTTCCAGGCTGCTTCTCATGCAGCTCAAGACAAACATGTATATTTATGATGTTATCTGCAACCTACAAAGAAGCCTCACAAAGCTGTCAGATCTATATAATAGAGAACGCTATTCAGCTATGCATTTTTCTTCAGATTTCATTGCAACATTCCTACAAGTCCTTTCAAATGTAGGCAACAACATGTTTTACATATTGAAACAAATTACTGCATATGTAACGTCAGTTTATTCACTATTATGCCCAAGATTCATGTACGCATGTCACTTCGTATGGCTACATCTGATGCTTAATCTGTACCTGGAGGTAATAAATACTATACAAATATGTCATGTTAGTTAATAGACAATTATTAAGCTGGAATTTTCTGGCTCTTTGCCACATCATTTTAAGCAATGTATTGTCAACTAAATTATAAATCTCTTGACCCTTCACATGTCATCAACATTTGCGCATTACCAATACGTTCAGCCTAAAGCTACAATGCAATTAGTCATTTAAATTGCAGATATCTTTCACACATAAGAAGAATTAAGTTCATCTATATTAAGGTACGATATGGGCCAATGAACTGTATTTCTGAAGTGTGTGAATGGCAGTCGAGAATATTTTTGCCTACTTACATGGGAAAAAATTCACATCAAGTGTATAACCTAGACTGACAGCAGCCAGGAAATTCAGCACTGAAATTGAAACTCACTAGCTGACAGGGCTGTGCTCAGGTCTTGCAGCAGATAAGTAAGATGCTGAAGCCATATTTTATAATTGCAGTAACACTTTTAGCTCCCCTCTTCCCCGAAGTTATGACCACACTGTAGGCTCTTCAATTGTCCAATAGCTTGAATAAGAATCAGAAACTGAAATCAGGAGTCTGCATATGTTAAGCATACACAAAGCAGAAAAAAGAAAACCCCTCCTGTATCACTTCAGACCTATGGGCTGGGGGAAGGGGCGGTAGAGACAGAGATGCAGAGAAAGAGATGGAAACCCCTCAAGTGAAGAAACAGATTTTGTAGCCTGGCTCTGAACACCTACTTAGTAGTCTAGGTCCAATTTAAAAATGATTGCTTTTAAATTAATTTTCTGCAGCTTTTAAGAAAATATTTCAGCAGACTATCAAATACCAGTGCCAACCACCAGCCAGCAGCCTCTCTGCACCCCACGGATGTACAGGGAGAAGCAAACCTACTGTCATTTGCTACAGAGCCAACTTCTGTGTTTAATTCACATTTAGACACAGTCATGTCCTGAACACTAATACTGATGTTGATGAATTATGCTAGCGTGTCCTCTCATCAGAGGCACTTCTGGCCAAAAAGGCAGCAGTAACTTCTACAGCTAGCACTTCCAAGAGTGCAAAGCCACATAGCTCTTAACCACCACACAACCGTCCTGCAAATGCCAAAAAAAAAAAAAAAGGTGATTTTGTTGTCACAGAGTGGAAAAAACAAAGCACCTCTCTTACCCAGTCGAAGAGTTGGGGTTTTCTTTTATTCTGCAGAAAAGGACTTTTTGCTTAAAGGCTTAGTTCTTCCTAGGTCAGCCTAAAAAGCATTTCCAAAGCTTAAACAAGCACCATATATAGAATATATTTAATCAACATGCATTCTGGCATCCTAAGCAGTTTAAGTTCTGTTAACAATGATCAGATGCAGCAGAGACCCAGCCCTAAAAAAGACACCACTCTTCTCCACCCACAATCAATACTAAAAATGGAAAAACAACTAGTGTGCTAAACAAGACATTTCTCTCATTTCTTATTACCAAACTTCTCAGAATGAAAATACAAACCTATTTGTGGACTGCTGTATTAGAAGATACACATCACCCTGCAAGTATCACATTATTTTATGAATGTTGGCCAGATCTAGTGGTTTTACAGAAGGTACTAGTGTGTCCTTGCACTCAACCCGTTATATCAGCTGCATCATTTACTTCTGTAGCAGCTACACAGCATCCATATAAAGTACTATAAACATATGTAACATAAAATTATAGCTGCAGTAGTCTAAATCTCCACCGCAGAGCTAGACTACAGGTGGCAAGGCAAGACCTTTCATCACTAACAGAACAGCCAGTCTTGACAGTGGACAGAACAGCTACATGTAGTATTTGGAAGGAGGAAGTCTCCTTTGTCATTGGATCAAGTAAAAAGAAAGAAAGGACACAAGATTTACCTGAGTCAGTCAATGTGACCAACCTGGAAAGAGGTAAGTGAAGGACACACCACCGACAGCACTTTGGGGCAAGACTGAATCACTTCTAAGTAGTTAATGTATTATCACTGAGCCAGAAAAGGGATAAGAAACAAGCACTCTCCCCTGAAAAATTACACAGAAGTGCAGGCATCCAAGTAAGTTTTTCTGTATGAAGCAGAAGAATGGTCCAACCACAGTCTTCAGAAGCTGACCATAAGAATAACAGTCATTCTCCTAACTCTGCTTTCAAGGATGTAAGTAGATTTTTTTTCCCTCCCTACTGCATGATACCACATAAATATACTTCTCTTAGTTCATGAGTGAAGATGACCTTGGACCCAGGACACCTTTTGACAGAAGGAAAGAAAGTTTAAGGACTCAGAACTGCAGCCTGTTTCCTCGGAGAAAAAAGCTTTAAATATCTGCAAGGCCTTTCAAACTTCTAAGGCTCCAGTTACAGTGAGAAAAAGACAAAACTCTTTCCAAAATAGCTTTGTCATCAGAAAAGCAGTAAAACTTAATCCAAAATAATCCTTGACTATTTCTCAACATTAAAAACATTATGGGGCATGTTACCAACCAATAAAAACTATGAAACAGAACACAGAATTGGGAAAATAAATCTGTGGCTTCAAGTTTACTTTTTTCTGATTTGTTTTAGAAGTGTTCTCCCTTCTTAGGATGAGTTATTTTTCAGTTCTTCCCACCCTTTAATTCATTACTGTTCACCACATGCCCCCAAACTGGGGGAGGAGAAGGGGTGGGTAACAAATACACAAACCCAAAAATGCATATGAATGAAATCCAAAGGCCTCTCCCCCTCATTGTATCCAAAAGTGTCCAGAGAGACCAGAATGAGAGCAATGAAGATATTACCACCTCTGGAATACAAGTAGCACCAATTAACACATTTTCACAATAGAGGGATTTTTTTACCAGGGCTTTCTCAAATTACTCTTTCTGAACAATACCATTCAAATGTTAAGTTGTAGTGAAGAGAACATGCAAAACTACCCTGACAAGTGTTTCCAACCAGAAGGGGAAAACTATTCCCATTATACTGAGGCCTTTTTAATTTTTTTTTTTTTAATTAGGCCTAGAGCATTAGCCTTATTTTTTCATTCCATGATCTTCATGGATTTGCCCCTACTGCTATTTCAAGTTTAGTGATACATAAGCAATAATCATGGCAAGACATGGTTTACCCTTTTTACATTGCTTTTAGGTCCAAATTAGTTGACAGACACTCCTCTGGGCAAGAACCTCTTTCTTTATTTGCCACTTGCCACACTATAAAGTGATGTGGCTGCTGGCAAGTAGGCTTCTAGCTGTAAAGCACATGCTCATGTTGCCACATGTTCTAGTTCCCAGATTAAAATAATCCATAATAGGTTTCCTTAAAAGACCAACTAAAGAAAGCAAAATTTCAGAGAACAAGATACGATGAATGTGCAGGAAACAAGCATTCAACTATCCCAGGAAAAAGACTTTCCAGAAGAGGTGCAAAGCCAGGTGTCAGAGTATGGAGGAAGCAGATACCTGTGGTGGAAGAGCCATCCCAATTAAACACAAATACTCATTTGTGGAGAAAGGAAAGCTGGTATGCTAACAAATACGCTGTCTGTTCTTAGCCCTTCACATGTACTGTCATTGCAACAGAAGCAGATCCATACCAACTCAGTCTGCTGAGCTGCACTCTTCCCATACCCACTACATTTTGGTACAGAATAAAGAAACGCAAATATTAGACAAATTTGCTTACAAAGTTTCACTTTGTTAATACATACTGTAACTGATTCTTTCTTCCCTGTCTCCCCAAACACCTTAGGGCTTCAGTTTACATCAATAATGGCTTGAAACAATTCCTTTCCTTTAATTACTGCAGTAGGCAATGATAAAAAGAAGCTGAACAGAGTCAACTTTGCTCTAACATGGACATAAGAAATACAAGCATTGTAAAAAGAACATTATCCAAGGGAAGCTGAAGTCCTAGTTAAAAAAACAAATGCAGTTAGCATCAGTGATTTCATTCAATACTGTCAAAGGGTCATTTGTATTCAGGAATAACTTCTTCCATCACACCTGTCTACCAAGATATTAGGCTTTAAGAAAATGGTCACAGGAGTATTATGCACAGATTTACTCCTTGTCATTGCACAGTCAGGAAGTTCTGACATTTAAGATTACTTGAGAATAAAGCTGTCTGTATTTGCAATTTGAAATGAGAAAGTACATCCTGCCTGCTTAAATTATTCTCAGACAGGTTGCCCAAAAAGATGATTTTAAAGATGCCCAAATGTGTATCAGCCTAAGGCCATATTGTACTTGCTTTCAGTTTCAAAGACCTCCTTTCATCTCTGAAGAATGGAATGTTGTTTACTGCTCAGGATGTTTTGCCATGTTATCATGAATGTATTACAAATGTTCTGCTTCTTGAACTAGAGAGTGTTTGTCAAAACCATCCTTTATTCTACACAAGAACTCTTAAGCCTTTTATAAATCCTGCTCAGATATATTAGGACACTTAAACGTCTAGTCTAAACATCTTTCTCAAGTTTGCTATCCTGCATAATTTCACAAAAGAGAAAAAGGGTCTGCAGAGAATTGCTTTCTGGTAGCATGAAGTCTAAGCACTATGCACTGGAATGCAAGATTGCACACGAGAAACAAAAGTACTTTCACTGGCAAAATTACTCTCACCTACTGCCCTTACAGCTCAGTCTAGTAAGGCAACCTATATGAGAAGCACCTTAAAATACAGCAGGTAAATTTGTGACAATGAAATGTTAACAAGATTTATGGTCAGTTTTAGGCATGTTAACGTCCACGTTCTTTTAAACTAGCAATGCAAATAGTGGACCATCACCCTTCAATAGCAACAGTGTTATCTGTCTCACTTTGGCACAATCTCACAAAGCTTTTAATAAATCAGACACATCGCAGATAATAAGAAATAACTGAAAAGTACCTAACAGGCAAACTTGTTAAGTATTCAGAAACTAATCCGGCAATAATTACAGAAAACCACTACGAAGAACAGGAATAGTTACTTGACAGAAGCTTGGGGGAAGAGCAGAAAAGGATGGGGAATACTGTTCTTGTGCTAGAGCAATTTTTTCAAGTTTTTCCAGTGGTATTATAAAAAAATAACTATACCTTCAGCTTCATGTGAAAGTGCATTAGAAAACTTCAAAGAAGTGAAGAATAGCTGCTTAAAAGCTGGGAACGCTGTTTTCTGCAGCTTGTTTAGGTACAGATTCCTTCACTTCACTTGCGGTAAACACAGAGCATTCAAGGACCTAATTGTGTCTCCACGTCAGGAAAAAAAATAAAAAATCAGAGAAACAAGTCAACCTCACCTCCTTAGACAGGTCTCTCGTCACAGTCCAGGCTGAGGGAAAACCCACAGCATAGACACTACCACTGTCTCAGTTTCATTGCAAATAACTGAGCTTTATACAAGGTCCTTCCAGACTCCAGTATGCAAAAACACCAGAGTATTTTCAATCCTAGCATCTGTTTAAGCTTCCTAGGCCACCAGAATGAAAAAGAATTAAGGTTTATTAGAAAGGACAACTTTACCACCACTTCCTCCACACAAGAGTTACTTTCCAGGCTTCTGTCCACTGTGCTTGGGTCAGCAGCCAAATGGTCATTCACTTGAGCAATGCTGAAGCTTCATGAGAAAGAGGGGCAAAACTGGCAACAACACTTGAATGACAGCCTGCAACACATTTCTCCTGTCTCCAGCCAAGATGATGAGCCCTAACAGAAGCAGGCTGTCAGTCAGAACTTCTGCAGCCCTGTAAGCTTCCCAGGTCCCGGAAACAGTTAATCCCCAACGCAACATTAAGAGATTTGTTCAGACCAAGATACGTTAAAAGCACCTTGAAGGCACTTTTAAAATGCAGTATGAGCCAGAAAATGCGATCTGGCTCATTGTGGGAACTGAATAGTATAGCTATTTTTATTTATTTATTGCTTTTTAGGGGGAACCTAGCCAAGGCAAACTCACAGTACATCCGAAAAGATTCACTGTGCACTGTGCATGGAAAAAAACATCCACAGACAAATGTCAAAGGAAGAACCATTTCAAACACCATCCAAAACAGCCATCATGAGTTCAACTGAGGGGCCACAACAACTAGCTGCTGTGAAGACCACCCCAGCTTTGTTACCCTCCACTGCATATGGAAGTTTCTCTGAGTCATCATTTCATTCAGTCCTTTATACCCAGCGCCCTTACCCACAGTTCTTCCTTTAACACACAGTTAAACACCCCCATCAAATTTACCAGAAACAATCCTTCCAAGCATCTAACACACAAACTAGTTTTCTTACAGTAGATAATCAGTCATTACCTGTAAGAGAATTCTCACTTCTTCCTACAGGGAAGGATAAAAATAATTCAGTAGAAAGACACAACAACATGCAAGTCATCTCCGTACCTCCAGCCCAGATCCAATGTTCGATGAATCCAATGGTCTTTTCTTCCTTGGTCCAATGGCTGCCAAAGCTGTGAGGTTGGCTTCTCTTTGTTGCATTTGTGCTAACTCCAATTGTTGCATCTAATTTAAAAAGAAAACACCTACATTAGTTACGACACACAGTATCCTAACGGTCTGGGTTCTCTTTATGGGAGTTTCAGACAGCTCTGCAGTCGCTACTGGGACAAAGTATTTCACATCATCTTTTCCTGTATTTCTGCTTTTGACAGATTTCAATACTCAGTCACACTTAGAGCCTTGAAACACTAATGGCTCAAAAGATAGCACTGTCCAAGCAACACTTTTTACAGAGACCGCATCGTGGCATCAACGCAGCCTTAACAGGAGCCTTGCTGATGGCTCCTCAGTTCATAAGCTTCAGCATTTCTGGCTAACGTAAAATATTGATCAGAACTGGTTTATGAGGCCAGATTAGTATTAAAAATTGAAGTTGCTGAGTTCTGTGAACTGGGCATATTCTTAATTTAAAATCTCAATTCATGACTGCACAAGCGACACTCAATTTCTGCACACTGTATTGCCTGAAACATCCTATTATCCAGCTGAACAGGACGCCATCTGATTTGAATCTTCAGGCATATCTGAAGCAAGTTAAAGACACACTGCCTATATATCTATTTTCACTCAGCTCCAAAAACTGTTCAACACAAAGAAATCCTTAAAAACAACCTCCACCTGGGTTAGCTAAATTTGGGATAGAAGAGAAACTCATAGTCAAGAGGATTAAAAAAAAAAAGTTTTGTCTCTGCATTTCAAGGTACATACTACTTCACTCTGTTCGATAGCTACAGATGCCAGCTGCTGAGGAGTTCAACCCAGTCAAGTCTGCTAACAGACTGACTAGCTGGGATCGGCCACCTTGCTAATGCAACCACACTGCCTTCAGACCCGCCAGCTGTCCAACTAGGAGCATGGGTGGAGGGGAGTGCGCTCTTGCTCGCCTTCTCTCTCTGTAGACTAGGCAGCTTTTTCTATTTACTCAGGTTGAGTTTGTCCTTAAACACAAACCTCTGGGTTTAATGTTAACCCTTAAGTGATCTGACATGCAACCAGAACAGCTCCTTAGCCCTCCCCACTCCCCAGACTTAAAAAATTGTTCAGGTAGGAATTCTCTGCATGTGTGTGTGCCTATCTTTAAAGAAAGTACAGCTACATCATGTTAGCAAAGCATCCAATTCTCTCCCTTTACTCCCCCCACAATCATAAAAACAATTAATTATCTGGAATTCCTCATCTAGTCAGTACAGACATTTTGCTTACTAAGCTTACAACACACTATGAATTTGCTTGCTTTTCAGCTCTCGGAGATCCCACTTGGAGAAGAGAAATTCCGCTGGCAAGAACTGAGCTTGTAGCACCTACGTGGCATTACTCCCCCACTTGCTACTACTTAAATACAGACAAATCCACAATAAAGAAATACCGTGGGGGCTTTGGGGAGTGGGGGGGATGTTCTGGGGAGGAGGGCTGTTTGGTTGGGTGGTTTTTGGGTGGGATTTTTTTGCAATTCTTATTTTACTTCAGATAGGCAGACTTGTTCTTATTTTAGTGATGGTAGCAGCTTCGCACCAAGTACTGCAGCAGCTAAGCGTTTTAAAGAAAAATGGTATTTCAGTGAAAGATTCCTAAAAGGATATCCTCCCCTGTAAGACTCAAACTATACACATGATCAAGATTTTTCAGCTGGAACCAGGGAAGACTTTGAAATACATATGTTGAGAGTAGTTGTTTTGTGTGGTTTGGTGTTTGCTTTTTTTTTTTAAGATGAGACAAATGCTTCAGTTATGAAAACAACACTATTTGCAAGTCAGCTTTGATCACACTATGTAGGCTTTTGCTTACAGAAATGGTGTAGTACTTCTTCAATGCTACACAGCATCATTCACTTAGCACACACACTATTCTTGCTTTTGTGTGCAGTGCAAACACTTATAACCTTATTTAACAGAATTCATTCAGTTCTGAAGGAGGGTTGGTTTGTTTTTCCAAAATACACAGTATTGTTTTCAAGAATATTTTAAAGACTATAAGGTTTTATGTCCCTTAAACTTAAAAAACACTAGTGTTCTGCAATTGTCTGAGGTTACCTCCAGCTGGCCTACTTGCATGAAATATTTAAGATAAAATTCCCTTTAATCTCAGTGTTAAATATGTGTATTTATATTCAGGAACACATTGCAATTAATCAGGGATGGGGGAAAATCAGACTAAATCTGAAAAAGTAACTTGAAACTTCACAAACTCTCTGAAACACTAAGGCTTAGAAACTATTTTTACGTGACATCTTCATCACTCCTTGGATTAATCGAGAGTGATACAATGCTGAGATTGCTTCGCAGAGGCACATGATGACTTAGAGCCCCAGCTGCTCAGGCATCCAACACCTGGAGCCACCCCCACTTCCAGGCAGCTATGGAGCACCCCTGTAGACGTACACTTTCCTGCTAGCAATGTAGTTCAGTCAGCATGGTGCTTGCATGTACACCACAGTCTTCTTACAATGAGAAGAGGCATTAAAACGTGCCACACAGACAGGATCCCTCTGGGGGCAGGTTAAATTACAAAAGACTCCAGTGGCAAAGAAAACCAGAAGGGGAAAGATGATTTCTTTTACTTTTAAGAATCATTACACTTAAAATGAAAAGGAATTTTAAAACCATCAAACTTACAACAACAACAAAAAAAAGAAAAACCAAAACAAAAGCCTTTATTAGCCTAATCTTGTGCTTCTATTTCTGTAAGTATTAGAATCATAGAATGGTTTGGGTTGGAAAGGACCTTAAAGATCACCGAGTTCCAACCCCCCTGCCATGGGCAGGGACACCCTCCACTAGCCCAGGTTGCTCAAAGCCTCATCCAGCCTGGCCTTGAACACCTCCAGGGATGGGGCATCCACAGCTTCCCCAGGCAACCTGTTCCAGTGTCTCACCATCCTCACAGTGAAAAATTTCTTCCTAATGTCTAGNTAGAAGGGGAGAATCACCTCCCTTGACCTGCTGGTCACACTTCTTTTGACACAGCCCAGGACACAGTTGACTTTCTGGGCTGCAAGTGCACACTGCCAGCTCATGTTGAGATTCTCATCAAGCAACACCCCAAAGTCCTTCTCCTCAGGGTTGCTCGCACTCCATTCTCCTCGGAACCTGTATTTATGCTTGACTTTGCCCCAACCCATGTGCAAGGCCTTGCAGTCATTAGAAAACATATTCCCCTTCTCCCTCAACCCTCCAAAACACAGACAAACTTCAGTTAGACATGTCAAAAATGAGGGGCTGCTGAACATTTGGTCACTGTCTTGAAGGAGCATTGAAATATAACTCCCTCTCCTTTTTACAGCTGATGTTGACCGAGGACACGAGGCAGAGCTACGAACTAAATACTGAGAGTGCTTTGGGTTGACACCAGCACAGGGGACTGGGTTGGTTGAGTGCCTCATGGTGGAGAACCAGGATGCTGCTCTGGCTGAGGACGGGGTAGCGCCTGAGCACCATCACTCACAGACCCCATGCAATTCAAGCTGACAAAGCATGCCACCGACACAGATGCCCTGCAGAAACGAGCACAGCTGCTGGATTGCAGTGCTGGCAGAAAACCCACTGAGATACAAAGGACAGGATGACACTTGGTGGACAGAACAAAAAAGGTGTGCTTCTAGAAACAAAATTGATCTTTGACCACACAAATGCTGGAAATGCATGTCATTACTATCATCTGCTCTCCCCAATACATTTTCTACCTCAAAAACCAGTGAAAGGATTTTTCAAATCAGGCAGAACCTCATGAGAGTTTCAGAGCAAAAGAAAAAAAGAAATAGTCTTGTTGCATTCTAGACATCTCGGGGATTTTTCTGAGAACATAATTAAGACAAATGAATTTAAACACTCAATCTCCATAATGGACTCAACAGATCCCCATTAAGCAATATGGGCAGGCATCCAAATTACCCTAATGAAGCCAGCAAAATCATCTTTTCATCAAGTTTTGTTCCATTAAAAAGCACGAGATTAAATGTCCAAACATTGTGTGAGCAGTTAAAAGCACAGGATAAGGAGAAGACAGGCAGATAACATCAAGGGATACCCGAGGATACTGGCTGGCTAACTGCTGCTGGATTTTCCTAAACAAGCTTAGGAAAGAGCAAGAGACAACTATGTTGAGTCAAATCTTTCTTTAACAGACAGTTTCGTAGCACACAAGTTAGGGCAGAAAGATCACTGCAGCAAGTGAAAGGCAGCACAAGTAGTATATATGTTTTATTAAAATATAACACAGAGAAGCCAGATCTAGTATTATTTCCCTTCTGGGGCCAGTTTTATTAATATTGGTGTCTCTGACTAAAATGAGATAAAATTAGAAACTGTCATACCCAGGTTTGTATCTTGAAAACAGATTATTTTTTCCCTTGAAGACAGAAGTGTGTAATGGCCATTCAAAACAAGCAGAGGGAACCTGCACCGTAATCGGACCCACAAACTAAAGGTTTCCCCTTAACCTGACCTAATTCCTCTGCTGAAAAACGCTGCTGTGCCATCATGACACAGGAGTCCAACCCACGTTCTGTTCAAAAGTCATTCCTCAAGAAGGGCATTGAGAGGGGACAGTCTCCAGGCAAGAGGCAAATGAATGTTCATGCTCCTTCTCCCCCCTTTCCAGTTTTTACATATGCTAAGAATCGTAGTACAAAGAGTTCTAAAAACCTGTGTATAAAGATCAAATTGCTATGAAAACGTTTCAGAACTTGTAAAATAGTCTTTGTTGCTGCTGGCCTTTTTAATAATAAAAATAGGGTTTAAAGTCTGGTCTTGCAGCAAGCAGGAAACTCTAGGGTGACACAATAACCATTTTAGTTAATCTGACCTGCAGCACAAATCAAGAAGTAAGGCACGTTTTAAAGTCCTCCCTTATAGTGAAATGGCATTTGCAGCACGGCTGTAATCACACAAAATGAAAGGTTTTAAAATTGACCTCTCTGTTCCTCACTCAATCCTCTACTGGGAAAAATCTTTCTTTTCCTGCTCACAGAAATTCTATCTCATGTCTCATTTCAAAGATGTTTCAGAAAATATGCAAAATGTATTTTTATTACTACGATGACATTTTTGTGGCATATTAATAATAAAAATTAAATTTCAAGTTGCATGAGATGACAAGAAGTACTTCAGCTATGAGATGCCGAGATTTTTTTAAAAGCAATACTGCAAGTTGTTCTTAAACTCTTTCAGTTATTAAGTACATATGTGGTTGTTCAGATTATCAGAGCTCAAATCATTCAAGTTCTGCAAATCTCACAAGATTTTCCCTAAACAGGAAGAATCCCTTAAACACAAACCAAGAAAATAAAAAGTACACACTACTACAAACAAACTCATCCAATTCAAATCAGCTAATCCATGATGTGTACAGCAGCAGGTGGCTGCGTTATCCAAGGCAGGGAAAAGGAGAGCTGCCTAGTCAAATACATGTTCACCTTGAAAAGGAGTAAACAAAAGCCCTCATGTCCGGTCACAAAGTACCCAGAGCAGAACAGGATTCATGTATTTGGTATAAGCTTTCATAGAAAAATAAAGCACATGAAGCCTTTACTGTCTAGATCCTCAGGAACAGTTTTACCAGGGGAGTTTTTTCGAAAGATAGAGACAAGAAATGAAGCATCTGTATTAGCCAAGCTTCCCAGAGCACTAATAGGGCTGAGGCTCAAGAAAAGCTGAACAGGCATGATGCTGGTAGATGATACGTGTCTCAAGAAATTCTTACCACTGTCTGCTTCTGCAGGAGCTTCAATATGCAAACTACTAGGAAATAAATGAAGAGAGATTTCTTTTCTCTACTTCTCAGATTTAAGCACTAGGAACTTAATTTTAGGGAAAAAGAAACACCACCAAAAAAATGGTCTTGGCAATGCAATAAATACAGTCGTATGGATGTAAATGAGCTTAGAAGAAATGATCGTAAGACAGATGGGGAAGCTAAACACCACAGTTCTGGACTTGGTTATATTAATGTAAGGGAAAGACTAAAAAGCATATGTACAGGAATACTGGGTTTAATATCAAGCAAAAAACGTGGATGTCTCCACATATGACATTGTAGACTGACAGAGTATGGGACAGATTAAATAAATATTTAAAGTACCAGGAGAACTGGCAGGAAAGGAAACCAGGGAAGGCTGAAGACAAGTTAAAGTATGCCTAAGGGTTATGTGTGCTATCCAGCTATAAGAACATCAGGAGTAATAAAAGCACTAAAGTAGATGAACAAGAATTTCTGCAAGACTTCTGGGGGAAAAGAAACCAAGGAATATGGGCATACAAAAGAGGCAGAAGCCCCCAACTCTTTCACCTTCCACAATAAAGAAATTAAATAATAGATTAATGAATATTAAAATTCAAAGTAAGTCAAAGCAACTGTGGCCAAATTTACTTTTTTCTAGCTTGCATCAGTGAAAAAGGAACCTGAACACCTACATGGGTCCTTCCCATTGCCTTTTATTCTACATTTTTAAAGAACTAAATATTGAGGTACTTTTTAAGTGGGGTCACTTATCCCACTGAAGTGACTTTGCTCCTTTCTATCCNGGGAAAAGAAACCAAGGAATATGGGCATACAAAAGAGGCAGAAGCCCCCAACTCTTTCACCTTCCACAATAAAGAAATTAAATAATAGATTAATGAATATTAAAATTAAAAGTAAGTCAAAGCAACTGTGGCCAAATATCAACAGTTACTTTTTTCTAGCTTGCATCAGTGAAAAAGGAACCTGAACACCTACATGGGTCCTTACTATTGCCTTTTATTCTACATTTTTAAAGAACTAAATATTGAGGTACTTTTTAAGTGGGGTCACTTATCCCACTGAAGTGACTTTGCTCCTTTCTATCCGTTCTTTTTTCTGACCATCTTTTTTAATCAAATTTTCACTGGCTTTCATTGTGTCCTCCATTTAGTGCTTTGAAAGTTTTCTACTCTTCCCAGTTGCTTCTCCCTTCATTGTCTTCGGAAGAAAGCACCGCAATTTTTTCACGTTCCCTTTAAGCATTTTAAGGAACTTGTGACAAAAATGAAAAATAAACCTTAAAAATCTGTTTTCAATCCCAAGCCTCTCGCACTGGTTGTCATAAAGCTCAATGAGCATTACTGCCTCCAGCCTCTACCTTTCCTATACAAAATTTTTTGCCCTACAGGTTGAATGCGTTTGAATAGCAGACTTCTCATATGGGGGACATTCTCTGAGGAAAACTGACATTTGAAGGCTGCATATTTAAACATTTACCATCTTCTCCTCATGCCTATAATGCAATTTCTCTTCTTGCAATTGCTTCCTTTCAAACTGTTTTAATTAGCCATACAATTAGTTTCCACTGACTCTTCCCTCTGTTGTAATTTAGATTCAACAGCAGAAAGGCAGAATAGCATACACTGGTTCGATACGCAGCCCTAACTGATGATAAGGCTGTATGTAATACTGTAGATTTATTTCAGGTTCACATTCTACATCCACGCTTCTGTGGCAGAAACAGGCTTTACCATGGCTGTGTCCCGCAGGACCAGGTACCTTGTCTGTCTAGAATTAAGGGTGAAATAAGATGTTTTGGAGAAAACCAGAATTTTTTTCCAGGATAGCCATGAAGTAATCTACCTTGAGAAAAAAAAAAAATCCTTCAACATTTTCTAATATATAAATAACTGGGTCCCGAAAAAATTTAAGAAAAAAGTCCAACATGCAGTGACTTCTTGACTCCTAATTTTGCCCGTTTTTGTTAAGAATTTCCCAAGTGTGGAGTGTGTATTTCCTTTTATGAGTTTTTGTTGTTGTTGAACAATGATTGATGCATGTCTGAACATTCTAGAACACCTGGGGCATGCTTTCCCCTGTGCAGTCCCATCAGTTTGCCTCACTTGGAGGCCAAGGAGAAGTTCGTGGATATCTAGCATGCAGCACCAAGCTCTCTTTATGTGTGTTTTCAGACACAGCCTAGGCTACTTTTGTTGCAAGGCCAAGAAAAGCCTACAGCATACCACAATAAAGCAATATATTCTGTAGTTTTTCAGATGCTATCGAGCAATCTTCTCACACGATGACTGTCAGCAGACCTCCATTATCAAAGTAGGACAGGTCCAACCCTTGCAAGACATTACTTTAAAACCACAGTTCTTCCAAAACCATGTTATTTTGAATGATTTTCAGCTGCTTTCGCAAAGCTAGAGAAAGTTTAAGTCTTTATCTTCCAACTGCAGGCTTCTCCATCTCATCGTGCTGTCCACCCAACACTCGTTCTTGGCACAGAACTCTCTGGTTCCCCATTATCATCTTTAAAAATTGTCCTTTTAGTCCTAAAATTTCCTCTACTACCAAGTTTCTAATCCAAGGCCATATTCTCAGTTGGTTACATGTCCATTATAGTCTCTCAGAGAAACTTAGAAAAGGCTGTTTGAAAACCCAAGAACAGACTTTATGGAGTTTTGGGGTACTTTTGTTTTTCACTAGATAAAGATAGTTGCTATCACCTTCCAGTCAGGTGGTTTTAGGGCACCCTATATGGTATCTCAGCTGGTNTTTCTAATATATAAATAACTGGGTCCCAAAAAAATTTAAGAAAAAAGTCCAACGTGCAGTGACTTCTTGACTCCTAATTTTGCCTGTTTTTGTTAAGAATTTCCCAAGTGTGGAGTGTGTATTTCCTTTTATGAGTTTTTGTTGTTGTTGAACAATTATTGATGCATGTCTGAACATTCTAGAACACCTGGGGCATGCTTTCCCCTGTGCAGTCCCATCAGTTTGCCTCACTTGGAGGCCAAGGGGAAGTTCTTGGGTGTCTAGCATCCAGCACCAAGTTCTCTTTATGGGTGTTTTCAGACACAGCCTAGGCTACTTTTGTTGCAAGGCCAAGAAAAGCCTACAGCATACCACAATAAAGCAATATATTCTGTAGTTTTTCAGATGCTATCGAGCAATCTTCTCACACGATGACTGTCAGCAGACCTCCATTATCAAAGTAGGACAGGTCCAACCCTTGCAAGACATTACTTTAAAACCACAGTTCTTCCAAAACCATGTTATTTTGAATGATTTTCAGCTGCTTTCGCAAAGCTAGAGAAAGTTTAAGTCTTTATCTTCCAACTGCAGGCTTCTCCATCTCATCGTGCTGTCCACCCAACACTCGTTCTTGGCACAGAACTCTCTGGCTCTCCATTATCATCTTTAAAAATTGTTCTTTTAGTCCTAAAATTTCCTCTACTACCAAGTGTCTAATCCAAGGCCATATTCTCAGTTGGTTACATGTCCATTATAGTCTCTCAGAGAAACTTAGAAAAGGCTGTTTGAAAACCCAAGAACAGACTTTATGGAGTTTTGGGGTACTTTTGTTTTTCACTAGATAAAGATAGTTGCTATCACCTTCCAGTCAGGTGGTTTTAGGGCACCCTATATGGTATCTCAGCTGGTCTTGTCTTACACTCCTTCAAAACACCAAGATGAACGCCTCATGAACAGAGATTTGGTTGATTTTTTTTTTTTTTACTTTGCTCAGTAATCTAACATTTTCCAGGATTTCCATCCCTGATTTTCTGCAAGACTTGTAACATATCGCATCTCTGATAATAGCCCTTTGTTATCTGTAGGGCTACACTGCAAGAATAACAAAGTTCACGTCTGTTCAATAATCGTAGTTTTTTTCAAAACATGCAGAAACAGGTAAGAAACAGTACAGAACAATAAAGATAATATAAATCAGATAATCAAGCAAAAGTTCTCACAATGTCACTGAAGGCTCAAAAAAGCCAATTGATCATGATGAGGTCTTATATTGCTTGCAGCATCTTGTTTGCTTTCTTGAGAGGTTATGGTTAAAGGATTTGAACCATTAGGTCCAGAAGACCAAATACAGAAGCAGCACAAGAGGTGTGGGAGAAAAAGGAAACAGCTTGAAAACACGGGCTGGAGACAATAGGGAGAGCAGCAAAGAATCATGTTACAGTTATTTTATTTCCTTTCACATTCTGAGGTAACAAGGGAAGAGTTAGGATGCACACATGAAATAGAAAAAAAAAAGATTATTTTTGAAAAACAATACTAGAGAACAACTAAGTTTCAGTCATTACTATACAACACCTAGGAACTCACTGGAATAGTCCAGACTTTTTGTTCAATATTTTTGATAGCGCTTGTTTTGCCTCTACAAAAAAACTAGGGTTTGCTATTTTCCTCCCAGTCAGTTGATACTAAAGGTATTTAATTTTCTCAGCATCTCATCTACTGCCATCTTGTGACATCTGTGTCAAAATCATAACAGTAAAATGCACAAGTGTGTCAAGCAGGCAGGAACAAGGGACTCGGAAGATGTGTGCAGTCGTAAGTGAACAGAACTGCTGGAAGAGCAAAGAATGGGGCAGGCAAGCCTGCTGACCATCAAGTGCTTGCTCCACACGCTCCTTCCCCTAGTTCAAGATGTGGCTGCTCACTTTTGTCCACCGACAGATGCTGCAAGTGCCACAGAGAGAGCAGAGATGAAGGCAACTACTATGGAATAAGCAAAGATGTTATCAGTACGAGACCTGTTCGCTTCCTTAACCCCAAGCATACAATTTGAAATGTTTGCTCGGCCTCAGCCTTAAGCTTCCTGAAGCCCCACTACAAGCACACTCACTTTTGAAAATGAGAGATGGAAGTACAAAAGATCAGGATTTATATTTAGATTTACAGTACACACTGTTTAATACTGACATTTTTACACGTCTTCTGTTCATACGGCATGCTTGCACATTTGACAGTATCCAACACCTACTCAAGTAAGTTCATTTCAGAAAAAGGATGAGGTCAGAAACAAACATAAATACAGCTACAAGAATTGCATCAACTCAAGGTTTTTTTTGTAACTGGAAGCACAGTTGAAAGTAGAACAGGAAATAGCAGAAAGCACCTAAAAAAAGTTAAGGTTTAAAAGTCCAAGCGTCAGGGACAATGCGAGGACTGTATCCTCTCAGCTTGGTGTGGCAGATAAGTCTGAATGAAAAGCAGGGGTAATTTACCCAGACTTCAGGAACGCTGTTGCACAAAGAGCTGGCCCATGAGGTGAGGAAGGGCAAAATTCTTGAGCGCACAAAGGAGCAGCTTGGGGCAAGCCTTGCAGCTGTCTCGGAAGGAATGTGCACTTTGTAGGTATTACAATCTGCTGAAACAGGTGAAAGGGGGAAGTAAATAAAGACTTAATTCATAGCAAGCTACATAGACTAACAATATAGGAAAGTAAATGACTTTGTATAGGGGAAGTTTGAGGGAACAGGTCATGCAAAAAGGGATGAAAAGGTCACAGCAATTATGTATAGCCTTTTCGATAAAAGAATCCACTGCCGAGCCTCTGGATGTACTTCCAGCCATGTTAAGACGTTGCCTCCAGCTGCTGGATGACAGCACATCCTGGATTTATAAGTATTCATTGTTAGGATGTACACTCTGCATTTCGGGAAACATTGCTTTAGAACATGCTCCAGTGCCATTACCCCACACCCTCTCCCTTCTCCCAGGGGTCACCATCAACACATAAAAGACAGCTTTGAGGAAGGAAGGCTCATATTCATTCTTAAAGAACTTCAGGCAGATCAAATGAGGCTTTCCGGTGGATACTCAACAAGAGTGGCCTGGATACCAGCTGGCAGACGTATCAGAATTCCCAAGCGTGGTTTCTTAGGAGCAGGATACCCTCCCAAAACAACAAGACAGAGAGACAGACAATGGTGAACCTTTCCAGGCTTTATCTCTGCACACACTGTGCTGCTTCTGCATTACCGGTTTCAGCCTTAGGATATTTGTTGATTTTTACTTTGCTCTTATTCCAGCTCTACTCACGTTTATATTTTTTAATGCAAACGTGTACTGACCATTGATCTCCAAACTGTCAATAAACGTGCCAAAACTGACCAGCTGCATTTGGTCTAATTTCCACTCAAGCTTGAGACGGTCTCACTGATAAGAAAGCACCCCTGGCACAGAAGGTGTGTTTCCCGTGCGGCACATGAAGCCTGGAGAAGTTCTGGCTGCCTTGTTCTCCAGAGAAGAAAGGAGCAGGCCACAGGACAATGCCAACATAAAGATCTGTGTTGTCCCAAAAGGCATATCTGCCTTCTCGTCTTTTGGTGGCCAGTTGGAGACCATCACAGCATGGAAAAATAGGCAGGCCAAGTGCAGTGAAGGCTATGTTGGCCTCGCACAAGATAAGATGTGCTGAAGGATGTGAACTTAAGCACTTAATAGAACCTTAAGTACTAAACTCAGACACCTTCTACATTCTGTTGGCTCCTTTTTTGTATGCCAATATGTCACTTTTTAAGAGATCTCATTAACAACACCAACCAATCTAAAAAGTGATCCAAAACACACACATCTAACTTCTTCCTGTTCTAAGGATCTGAATCATGGAATATTTTTCAAGATCCTATGCATTATTGTTCAGAGGAAAAGAGGAAAGAAGCTTCATAAACTAATAGTTCTGCAGTATTTTATTAAAAGAAAGAACCTCCAGAAACAACCAGATGATGCAGAGGTAAAGCCACCCACAAACCAAGACAAATTAGCGTCACCCACCGATTGTTGATCCTGGTGGCACTAGAGGCAAACCGGGCAGGGCTTTAGGGCAACTTTGTACTCACAGATCATAAGCCTGAAGAAAGAGTTGTAAGCAGAAAGAAAGAACTAACAGACAGTTAGTAAAGCAAGTTCCTTCTCTCTCCTCTTATTTTACAAATTTCTTGTACTATGGTGCAAATCCAGAGCATTGATTCTAATACTATTTTACTGGATTTCCATTTGTTTTGCCTGGGTTCCTACATTAATCCAAACAATAAGGGCCTTTAAAGCATTCATAAATAACCTGCTGCTGCTGCTGGCACCTAGGAGCCAAGCGCAGCAATGTTAAGCAACAACAAATTTCATCGTTCAAGAGGCACAGTTAAGGAAAAAGGTTGCTCAGAAAATCACTCTCATTTAGCACAAAGATCCTTAAAAATTGCATGAAATCAGTCAAGTAACTATAGAAACCAATTTCTTCAGCTCTGTATCACACGTCTCACACCTCAATTGTCTTTATTATCGTCTGCTGTCAGATCCTTAATCAGAAATGTGAACAGGCTTGATGATTTATTCAGCAGGGAAAAGAATCTGTAGGTCAAGTGAAAAATTTCACACACACACATGCACACACATCTTCAACCTTAGGTACTTTCATTTCATTCTGTTCCCAGTAGCTCTGGGGGCAACTCCAGTGAGATCCAATATTAAGGCTCAATTAAAATAAGCTCCAATTAGTGGAGCTTTTTTCTCTCAGGCTAGAAAAGTCAGGAAATGGATATTGGGAAATGTAAAAAGTCAGCTACTGAGAGGAGGCTGCAGACATAAATGAACTTATTTGTTGATTTCTACAGTTGCTATGCAGAGGCCTCTGGGAGTAAAAGCTTAACCAGTCTAAGCTATAAACTAAAACCCCTGCAGCTAAACATGAACTGTGTGAAACAAGGGCTCCATTCCAGAACAGAAAACTGCTGGGCCCAGAAAATTAAAAGCCAGAGGCGTTTTCCATTTAAAACTAAATCCCAGTACCGCCTCCCAGCCAAAGAATTATAAGCAGTATCAGATTTACAAAACGAACAATTACCCTGGAAAAAATGTAGCCTATTGTACAGTCCCAGATGCTAAATCTCAAAGTTTCTTCCCCCTCCCTAATCCCACATTATATTCCTACCAAGTGTACTGCTGCAGTTTACAAAGGACCATTTCTAGACAGGACTGAAACTACGAAAATAAAATGTTAAAAAAAAAAAAGAGAGCTCATAATTCATTGACCTCATTTGAAGCACTGCCCTTGCCTGTGGCAGTTCCTGTCCTTCCCCAAGGCCTCTGCAAATGGTATGTAGCAGCAAAATAAACCCTGACCTAATTGCCAGGACAGGGCTGCCAACCTCCTCTCAACACACAAAGGCAAGCATGGTAACTGGAAAGTCCTACCTCTTTCGCTTTCTGCTTTAACCGCAGTTGCTCTGGATCTTCTTTATTGTAACGGCTCTACCAAAGGAAGAGGAAAAAGACTGAATAGAAATTACTGGCATCCAAACACCATTGTATCTGTTAGATATTTAATAAATGACAATCTTCTCTGGTGACTGAAAGATTTAGCTCCAGGGGTGAATGCACCAATCCAGACTGGCTTCCCTCCCCCTCCACACGCATACGCGCACCCCACTCCTCATCTGGGCCGGCTGCCTCTGCTCTAGCCTGAAGCAAGATTAAGCTGAAAATGATGCTAACGCTGTCAGTCAGGTCCAGTCTAGGCATGATGTTGTTCATGTCAGTAGCAGACACTTAAAAAGGACAGGAAGTGTAGGAAAGACATGACTCTTTCAAATCTAGATTAGGGTTCGTTCCACAAGGGGCTCCAGAATTCAAGCTTGAAACAAAACAAACAAAAAAACCCCCACAAACAGAAGATGATCAAGTCACATCTTACGAAGCTACATCTGCTGATTTTTTTTTCCCTCCTGTTCTTGAAGGGAGGGAAGGGGAAAGAAGGGTACTTATTCTGTACTAGCAGTGGCTCCATCAGGGGTTCACAGATGCTAGGGTATCGAGCTCCATGGCCAGCTCTCTGATCTGACTACAGAAAAGAAATAAATCTGGCAGGGCGGTGGATCGCACCAGGCTCCAGCTTGAATAAGCATAGAGAAACCATATTTTCAAACTGCCATGCATAGATATGGAGAGAGACATATCCATTTCAGAGCCAGAAACAGAGCCAGGAAAGACATTTTCAGCTATTTGAATACTTCTTTAATTTTGATCAGTAGGAATAATGTCAAAAGGAGAGTTCACCCCACCATGCATTTGAAAGAATTCCTGTAATTTTTTTAGAAGAATGTAAAAGCTAAAATCCTCTTCTGTGTAGTCTAAGCTATCCTAAACATTATGGATTTCCAGTTATAAGGTTAATGGTTACTACATTTAAAGCAGAAACAGGAGAAATTTGAAGATGTTCACCAGTCTAAAGGATACCACTACTTCCTTGAAAAGAAAGAAGTTCTTACCTTGGCTGCTCGAAGCAACATTTCACGTTCCTCTTCATCCTTTCTCTGCTTTTCTAGGTGATCAAGCTTTTCAAGAAATCTCAGCTGTGCTCTGGTGTCACTAGATACGATGTAACTATCACTCCCCTGGAAAGAGAAGTTACAGACAACCAGGCTTTTACATACATCACTAGAGCTAATAAACCCAATCTGAAAAGAACAGCACTGTTTTTTCACAGCTGGAAAGCGTAGGCTGCTTTAGAAAGACTTCAGGTGGCAGGTAGTCATTTACACATCTCCTCTCAACTGAAGCATGTTTCTTGGCATCCACGACTACTAAGAGGTTATTGCAAAAGTGACATTAGCAATGTCTAGTTCTATTATTTGTTGACTGTAACACCAAAGTTTTTAAGTCTACAGGCTAAAATTTTGTTTTAAACAACAATTTCATAAGCAGTAAACATATGTACAAGACTCTGTTCTGGACAGGTTAAGAGGAAAAAAAAGAACTGTAAAGCAGTAGAACATCATATCCTTTCCCTCTTAAAAAGAAAGGGTGAAGAAAAAAATTTTGAAAATTTAAGTTTCTAGTGTTTGGTGTTTTAGTTTCAGACATTTAGTTTAGAATTTGAAATAAGTCTCACCCGGTATTTCCAAAAAGAGAGTTTATGTAGCAGAGGGGTGATTTAGAACTAGTTATAATGAATCTTGGGGGTGGAAAAAGCGAGATGATTTATTATATATGGTTTATTATAGCTTTAGGACCCCAGTGGATACTCTCAAGTCATATATTAGTTTATGTTGAAAGGTGACCTGTGGAAGTCATCTGGTCCAGCCCCTCATGCAAAGCTGGGCCAGTGAATACTAATGACAAATTCCAACAATAACTGAACACACATGCATTGAAACAAGACTATGGCCCTTTTTGTCTTAAAAAAAAAAAAAAATATCAGTAATTTACTTTTCATACTATTTTTGCCCTCACTAGAAAGTCTGAATTTAGTTTTGTCTAGATAGGAAAGAAGACAAAAAGGAAACATCTAAAATGTGGTCAACTGGCAATGAAGAGCTTGGTTTTACTATTCTGCTCTTCCAAGTACATGTTATTTAAGCCATGTGTTGGCCAAAGGGCATTAGGCAAAACAAGGCAAGGAGACCATTGTAGATGACGTATGTCTATGCTACCTGTTTGTACCACTCTTTAATGCACATCCTGGAGTTATTTTCCTTCTCTGTTACTTTGTGAACTTGCCTTTTCCTGAGAAATTTATGCTTGATCTTTTACCAGTCGAACATACCACATATTTTCAGCAACACTTCTTTCTACCCTACCTCAAGCTCACACTTTAATGAAGCAACCTTGACACACAACTATTCTGGAATAAACACAGCATATTTTACAAAGAGATTTTAGGCAAGGATATATTTTAAGTATATGGACTATCAGTGACTTCACAGAATCACAGAATGGTTTGAGTTTGAAGGGACCTTAAAGATCATCCAGTTCCAATTAGAACTTCAGTTGCTGTATTTTTAGTTTTCAAACACACTATACTCAGACTCTTCTTCCCATACCCAGTCATACACTTTTAAAAGCTGGAAGGAAAGTAAAAGTCTTCTTGCGGGGCACTGCTGTTTCCCAGTCTGAATTCTCACAGCCCAGCCAGAACATGAAATCAATCCCTCTTCTGGTATTAAGTTTGGTCCTCTTCAGTGAGCCACCACATTGTCATGCATCACCAATTGTGGTTCAGACCACACCACGTGTTGCAACCAAGGAGACTGTCTTTCCCAAGAGGAATCGGTGGCTCCACAAAAAGTCCAACAAACTTTTCCCCCCGCTTCTGTTACTGTTCAACATTCTTTTTGCTGCTCCCCACGAAACATACACTACTTTGAGTCAATCTCAGTAGGTTAGTACAATTTGTTTTGAAGCAGCAGTTTGTAATAATCCACCACCATGCCACAATCCTTTTAAAGGGACAAAGAAGAAAGACGCATTACCAGAAGATTATTTTTTTTAAGTTTAGAAGTGTGTTGCTTTGGAATGCCCAAAGTTAGAGTCAGATACTTACATTTTTAAAGCCAAATCCAAGACCCTATACCAAACAGGAACACAAGCCTCTCAACCAGAAGCACCCCAGGCAGTCGCAGAAGCTCAGTTGCTATATGGGAACCTATTAAGGTTTGGCTTTTTATAGTCAACTCCTAAACCAGGCTAATAACAGAAAGGCTTCTGATCAATTACTTCTGCACTCTGCAGTTTGATGGCAGCGTGGAGTGGGTAGGAGGAGGCTGGCTGTTTTCACACCTAGGAGTGCTCACTCCTTCCCTACATTCAGAGCTTACCCCTTAAACCAACTCAGCTGCCACACCATACTGCCCTACAGATAGCATAGTTTAGGGTTGTTGTTTACTGCTACTGCAAGTGAGGAGAATGTTTCTATGGAGCAATGTTTATAGCACAGGACCATATCATGCCTCTCGAAGCTCATGGTCTCCAAACACAGGAGCATGGCAGTCAACTCATGCTGTGCTGAATCCATACACATCAAAAACATTTTTTAATCAGTGTACTGTTCAGCTGTCATTATCAATTGTGGTTTTGGTTATCATATTATGTCACATACACACTTTGCTAATTCTGCAGTTCTCCAGATTTTAGGAGGGAAGCGGCCAAGGAACCAAACCAGCTATAGCTAATTGCCTTTATGGTCTTACCAAGGCTCTATAAAGGCACTGCAACAAGAGTTGCAGCACAATATGAAAGGCTATTCCTACTTCAGATAATGAGACCACCATGATAGTTTCATTCTAATTAAGTTCATAAATTAGATACTTTTTTTTCCTTAAATTTAGCAAGAAAAGGGCAAAAGTTGCCAAGTCTACATGGTGGCATAGTATAAAGCTCTTACCCTGCCAACTCTCTTTCTCTGCAGGGCTACCCATCAGATGTAAGCTGCTAGGCATGAGCTGAGCAAACAAGAAAGAAGAGTTTCCCAAGTATAATCCCAGGAATTACTGGCTTTTTACACCAATTTCTACCCTAATAATAGTTACCTTGGTTTCAACACATCTATCCCTACTACTATCTGTCTTTTTGTAATTAAGATAGGCCAATACAAAGCCTTACAGGGCAACTACCCAACCCTCTTGGAAAGCCTCTCAATAATTCTCTGAAACACAATGAGCCCTCATTCCATACTGGTACCTATCGAAAGCCAAGAGAGAAAAGAGGACAGGGGCAAGCACTGGGGGAGATGGCATACAGAGCTGTGTAAATACATATATAAATACACAACAGGGCTCCAAAGCCCTGAAGTATTCTGTTCCTGAACTTTCTAAAAGCCTGTCAGCATCTCTCACAGTAATATTACGCCCAAAAGCAATCCTGTAGGATGCTCCTCTGTAGTGCAATACCATCTTCCTATCAAAAGAGTACCTGTGCCTCTAGGATTATTATGTCCATTACTTTCTGTTTGTTTGTTTTGGTTTTTAGAAAAAAGTATAAGAAAACAAACTTTCTGCAGTCTTACAATCTTATCATTGCTTCTGGCAATTCAATCAGACTAAAACCTATCAGCTTTTATATTGCTTTAATTCGATGAGCAAGAAATCAGTCCTATCAAGCCCACTGTCCAAAAACATTCCTTTGTGTCCTTGGTGTCTGCAAGACACTAAGTCCTACCAGTCACTCAGGACTTCAGCTTCCAGCTCACTTTTGCTCACGAGCTGTATTGGATCTCCCACTTTGGAGAGACAACACAGAAGATGTGCAGATTTCTAAAGACTTCTCATTAAAAACTCTACATTTTCTGTATTAACTTTTTTTCCTCACTGCATCTTCTGGCAAGGAACAGCATACCTCATCTGCTCCACTCACCACAGTAAATACTTGGAAGTTTCCAAATAGTTCCTGCTCTTTACTGTTTCTCCAGTACTTAAAAGCCTATAAAAAGTGTTCAGTACAAAAAAATAACTCCTATCCCATCAGTTAGTTGCTCTTGTTAAACTTCATTAAGTATAAAGTTCCCGTAAAAAAACAAACACGCAAAAAAAACCAAACAAAAAAACCCAACAAGAACTTAAGAGCTGACAGATTAGTCTGCTTCTAACTTCCAATTTCTTTCTAAAACAGCATGATACTGAAAAAGGGACTAATATATTATTATTATGGAATGAGGGGAAAAAAAAAAGCCTCAAAGAGCTATTTTGGTCACAATTAAGTTATCGCCTCCCACTTGTTCCATACAAGCATCTTAAGGGATACTGGCTCCCTGAAACCCAATATAGTTTATATTGAATGGAACTAATACCAGAGGGAGGGGAGGGAATCTTAACTAGCACTGACAGAAAAAAACTTCCGGAAACTCTAAGATCAAAGCAGTCTCTGCCTTCACATGGAGCACTTTCTAAAAATAAAATACTCAATTCAGTTTCCCAAAGCTTTTTACTGAGCCAATACTGCAGTTCCACCAAGAGTAAATGCATAAAGCAAACACAAGCCCCTAAATCAACCTGACCACTAAGAGCATTCAAAAATAGCTTTACATTTACCACGCAAGACAGATTTTTGTATACCAGCCACCACTTCTACGGAAGAGGAGAAACATATGCATTTATACTCTTATGTTGGGCTTTAAGAACACCTATCCAACAAATCAAATGGAAAATGTAAGGAATAGTAAGAGGCTATGAACAGTTAAATCCAGCCTTTGGTAGATATTGAAAATACATGATGTGCCTATACTTGGAAGAGGTTTACCTTCAAGGCTGCAAAGCAGGAAAACTTTGGTGCAAAACTTGCTTAAGGATTTCCTTTACCTTGTGGGTTGATACTCTGTGCTGAGCAATTACAGTTAGCTTTTCTAGGAGCCCTCTTAATCTCTCCTGTGTAGCGTGGGAGATCAAGTTCACAACATCAGAATTAAGTTCCGTAATGTCATGCCTTTTACCTGTGGAAGCAGAGAAAATCCATTACGTGTTTTAGTAGTAGCTGATAATTGAAATAATTAGCACAGCAGGTATTCTGTTCCCCCTGGAAGTCATACCCATTATGAATAAAGGTTTGGAGATTATGATTTTCCTGGTAAAGTCACAACTTCAAAGATCTTAGACATTACATTAATAAAACTTAGCCTGGAGCTTCAGAAAATATAGACATTGTTTCACTTAGCCTCCAGAACCACTCTCCTTGCAAGGTCATTTATAGGACAAAGTTAATAAGAACACAAATCAAGTTTCATGTTCGGGGAGGGGGAGAAGCAGTAGCTGTAGAAATTAGTGCCATAATCTGTTAATTCCAGTAATTAAAAAAAAATAGAGAATTACATTTTGCCCTGCTTGACACCGTGCTTGTTAACAACTCATGACATTTATTCAATGAGCAGGGATGGTTTTTCCAGCTCACTCCAGGCACATGAGACCCTCTCACCTGCCTCAACCGACTGGCACGGGGCAGACAGACCCAACCATCCCACGGTAGCAGCTCAGACAACACCAATCATGTCCAGCCAGGGTCGTCATGCCATCACCTTCAACCTTTTCTCTCAGGCTGCTGCTGCCTCTCTGTGCATCAACAGCTGCGACCAGGGCTGGCAACAGCTCCAGGCAAAGCTGTGCCAGCCCCGCACCCAGAGCTGGGCATCACCCCTGCAACCTTCCTGCAGCTGCAGGCTGCCAATGGAGAAGCCTTCCCGTGGTGGTTGACACCATCGATCACTCAACACAACTCCATCAGGACACCTGGATGGCAGAGACTTTTCCCTGGTAGGCACAACAGGCAGCAGTTTCACATGCCTCATACGCCGTGCCTGTCAGAAGCGCTTTTCCTTGCCCCTCGCTGCATTTACAGTGGCTGTAACACTTTATGATGCAATATACAGCCCACCTTCAAAACTCATTTTGGTATTTATTGCCAAGTGGAGTGTTAAGAATGGATACACAGTACACTGTAAAAAACCTTATCACCTGTTTCATTTGCCTTTGCTACTTTAACTGAAGCACTGAATATGGAATTAATAACAACCTCACAAGACAGGGAGAATCTACAATGTTTTCCCAGATACGAGCAAAGTGTTTCCACTGTTCAATCTGGGCCAGCAAGCGTTGGCCTGTACCTTAGCCGAGTGCAAAGCTCATTTTCCTCAAGCACCTTTCAACACTTCCTCAGCAGTTCCCCACTAGACCGCAGACACAGGATGAGGGGTAATGGATTTGAACAGGAAGAGGGCAGATTTAGATTCGATATTAGGAAAAAATTATTTACTGTGAGGGTGGTGAGGCACTGGAACAGGTTGCCCAGGGAAGCTGTGGATGCCCCATCCCTGGAGGGGTTCAAGGCCAGGCTGGATGAGGCTTTGGGCAACCTGGGCTAGTGGAGGGTGTCCCTGCCCATGGCTGGGGGGTTGGAACTAGATGATCTCTAGGGTCCCTTCCAACGCAAACCATTCTATGATTCTATAATCAGAATACTGAAATATCAACTTAAAAAAGAAAACAAAATCCCTCTAAAGCTCAAGATCTCCCTCCACACACACACACTTCCTACTTGGTTCAAGAGCAGAAACGATCATTTTCTGCATTGTTGTACTCCCTGGCAGTATTCCTTTCCTTGCAATCCAAACACTTTTCATTTATAACATGAAATATTATTATTATTATTAATGTGGAACAGCTACCGTACCAGCCATGAAACAGACAGGCTTATATTTTCCATTTTTGAATGAACTGTCTTCACACTCCAAACCAGACAATTATTCTAGAAGTACTCTCTCTCTATGTTTTGGTAGAGCTTTTTTTTTTTCCTTTGTATCCACTTTCCACGGATGACTGGTTAACCCTCTACTGAATTTTGAGAAAAGCTTCTAGGTACCAGTTTCAATCTTTATTTTCCCTTTTCCACTAGTAGTACAGCACTTACTTCACTCAACTACGTCCCATACAGCTCAGATGGCAATCTGGCTAACTAGTGCGGGATGTATTGAGGTAGCAGACAGCATTTGCAGGTTACATGCTCGTCACAGGCTAGTTCTTAGTCCAAACTAAGCAGCAAGTTGCACGTAGAAAGACTTTGCGATCATGTAGTTAAACCACCGTGACAGAATTACAACCGTACGTATGAATTGCAGGCCTTCTTGAATGCTCAGCTGTAGAACTCACTGTTCCTGTATGGCAAGCTACCAGGCAGAGAGCAGGAGCAAGGAATTGAGCAACATTCATCCAGTTTGCTGTAGATGGCAGTGGTACCAATCAGTGTGTTGCCATACAAATGCATGCTCCCTGCTCTGACATAATACAACATTGCTAAGCAACAGTTATTATTTTGCTAGAAACTAACAGCTGAGATGATACATACACTAAAAACTTCCTATTACAGTTTAGTTTCATTCCACAGCATTATTCACTGATACAAGCAGCTTTAACATTTCTTTTGCATAAAATTAATGAAAGATTTTTCCATAGAGGGAGTCATAAACAAAGGTCTGCCCTGTGCATTTGTTTAAAGGAGTTTGAAACTACTTCCTGATCACAAGGGCAGGATCTGTAATGTTGGTCAATAAATATATCTGAACAGGCTGAGAAATGCAAAGGCTGTTCAGAAAGTCAGTGTAATGTATTAAGTTAGGAGCTGAAGAACCAGAAAAGCACACTAGCATCTGTATATATGTTATGTGTTCCATTAACTTTAGGAATAATACAGTTGCTCCGTTCTCACATGTAAAAGCAGCACCAGTTGTTTTTGCTTTTTTTTCCTGGGTGTGCTCCAGACTATTTCCATGTAAAAAACTTAGAGAACAGTTGTTTCCTAGAAGGGGAAGTAAAAACTCAGTGTAGTTTGGTAAACACATGTGAATTGAGATGGCAGATCTTAATAGCTCCAGCTCCTTCTTCAAAAGTTGGAAGCTGGCTGATGGAACAGGCAGGGAAATACTACATCTATATGTATCTGTTACAAATGCTTTGCTCTCACCTATGTTCAAGATCTTCTTCTGCAGAGCTTCCGAGGAGAGAAAAGGTTCATCAGCACACGAGTGGATCACTGTACCAATAAGCTCAGAGTTTGTTGCCAAAATACATGCATTCTCCTCGTTAAGATTGACCCCAGCCATAGAAGTCACATCGTTTATGTCATCTTCATCTCTACTAGAGAGAAAACCAACATTACGCTTTACTCAGATTAGATACAAAGAAAAAGCCTCTTTACTATCAACAAACAGCCACATTCACCTATCTGGGAGCTGGGTTTGGACAGGGACAGACTGCTCCTAAGAGCTTTCACACTTCAGTGAAGTGCCTCTAAAACGTTCGCTTGACTAACGTCTGAGTTGCTAGGCATGCAAATCCTTTACATGAAACTGAAATTTTGAGCAAACTCTGAAACCAAGGACTGAGATAAACCTGGATTAAAAGTCCCCACAAGCCCCCCACCCTGCACCACCACTTTTACAGCCTGAAATTTGTTTTAAAACTCTAATTCACCAGGTACAACCAAGTGTTGAATAAAGTTGGATACTGACTCATTGAACTTAGAAACAAGCCTGTTTTCTGAGATGCCTCTCACATGAACTGAGCCTTACTGCACAAGTGTATTAGCACAAAACTGATCTTCACATTTCTTTTAGTGAGTTCCCTTAAAAAATAAGATACGGACGCTCTTTGTCAGTAGTATGCAGAACCAACCAGACCTTGCCCTTTGAATCAGTCTAACCATACAGTACTTATGTACATAGCGAGGAGGATACTACGCTTCCAAAGAACAGCGGCACAGCTCTAGTTCTTAACATCCCTCCCTTAGCTGGATTTGTCTGTAGTAGCTTTGATCCACATGTTCAAAATAAAAACTCAAATCTGGCATACTTAGGACTAACGTAACTCAGACTAGCTATAATCATGGCAAAGCTTATATTAAGCAAATAGCCTGTGTGCCTCAGCTTTTTTTTAAGAAGGATCATTTTGGTTAAAATACTGAATTTATTTTATATGGGAAAAGTTTTTGCAGGACTTCAGCAATTAAAATATCCAGGTTATTTTCAATTAAGTTTAGAACATCAAAAGAAAGTTTTTTTGCTTCACAAAGTGCCAAAAGCCCTAATGGTGGCTTCAAAGGTTTAGAACCAAAACACAAATCACCATTGTTAATACAGACAGGGGGAAGGACTCAATCTGAAGGTCTGTTGATTTGGAAAACAAAAGAAAACAAAAACCAAAACTACACACAGCCCCTACCTGAACAGCATTTGCTGGCAAGGTTTGATAAAAGTTCATCTTCAGAAAATACTGAGTGGCCTACATAGCTCTTGAACAAGGGGTTAGTCAGAAACTTGGTATTCTTAGGTAAGACGCGATGTCTTGGAAACTGTCTTCTGACTGGCAACAGGTAGAAGCTGAAGTTATTTGAACATGGGTTGGGTTTGAGCAATACTCAAAAGACAAGAAAGTGTTGGGACTTTTTTCTTAAACTGTAGATGCATTTTCTCCTTTAGGCTTCAATAGTTTTCTGTGGTGCAAGTCTTCCCCCACAAATGTCTAGAGAGAAGCCTGTCTAGGAGAGAAGTCCAGCCTTCCCCTACTCCTCCTGCCATTCGTTTGTGTGCCCTCATTGCCAGGAGTTTCTATGTGATTTGTTCAGAGAAAAGGAGACCCAACAGATTCTCAAGCCAGGTTCATTCATTAAGTTTAACTAGACATATCTTCCTGACTAAGCTCGTGCCCCAAATCCTGTGCTAAGAAAAGCACTAAACCCTAGGATTGTCAGAATGGTTAAGTGACCACAGTTACAATTCAAGGCTGAAGTCACCACTGCCACAACAGCTTCCTTCCTCCTACCCCTTTGTAACTAGCAACTGAGCAGTTCCAAGCATATACTCATGTTCCATCAGCCTAACAGAGACCCTGATCTTTTGAGAAGGGTGTAAATGAAGCTTCACTGCATGCTAATTGAGTGCTAACTGATCTTCACAAGTACACTCCAGCCTCCTCTTCTTAATGACCACTACAGAGAAGTCTTTGCTGGTGGCAGAGACTAGAATCCCACCAAGTGCAGTGACTGCCATGGATCTGCTGATAAAGGAGATTATGAAATCAGCATAACTAACATCAAGAATATACATCATAAACTACCAAAACTGCAGACACTGGAACCTGACCATCCTAGTGGAACTGTTTATGGAATCCAGGTAAGGATGCCTGCACCTCAGGTACAATGGTATAGCAACGCAGTTTCAGTAAATCATTTTAGCTTTTAATCTGGCCAAATACTCCAAATACTCAAGCAAGAAGGAGGTAAACTTCTCGACTATACATCTATCAACCTTTCCACATACACAAGTTTCAGTTCTCTAACACCAGCCTTTATCAGGTTACTATTTTCTTTAATATTTCCATGCCCACACTCTCTCGTGAGTGCACATGTACAACAGCTTACATACAAGGAGACATCTCTACCTGTAAAGTATCAATTCTGACTTCTTCACTGTGGCATGTAAGTTTGCATTAAGTCACCGAGTCACTAGCCTTGATGAAACACTAATTTGCATTTATAAAAACACTGCTGCACTTATTTTACTTAACCTAAAGAACCTATCACTACATTTCCTTTGCAGTAGTGCTCACTAAGGATTAATGTACGTTTCAGAAGCCATGTTAAGTTAATATTTATTATTATTCTTTTTTCCTTGCTGTTCAAACTATTTTAAGTAAGGTATCATTTACTTCAAGTAAGCTACAAAAATCATTCTACTAAAGCAATAAATTTAAAATATTCCAGAGTATATAGGCAGACATTTCTGTTGGATATAGATTTGCTTTCATTTTCAGCAATCCCTCCATAAAGCCCCTCTTCTACACCACTTCCTTTAATGCTTTTTGCATCTCATCATGTCACATCCAGAAATCAACACGAAAAACACTCCCAGCTGTTAGAAGTCTCCAGTGATTTAAGCTTATCAGGACAAGGGGGAAAACAGAACACAGAGTTCTGAACATTACCCTGCATGAAGTCAGGTTTGACATTTATACGGAATACTCCACTAGAAAAGAAGGCCAAGTAACGCAGACTCACCTCACATCTATGAATTTGCCTGCATTGGCTGAAAAGTGAGCCTGTGGCACCCTCTGGTGTTTCACCAATGCACGTCTTCTTCTGAATCCATCTTTATTTACTCCATTTTACACAACAGTCAAAGGGAAAATTAGAAAGGCACACTTAATCCAAACCTCTGCACACCATCACAGGCAACTACAGGGGACAGAACAATTCTAGTGGGACAAGAACCGCCAGCACTTCTCACCACCATGGGGCAGGAGGAGCAGCTGCCCAGATGTTCTCCACTCTGCTCTCGCTCCTGTTTGTCTGCTAGTTGAGATTGCTGGTGTCTTCCAGACAAAACGCACAAGTCAGAGTGCTTTGGAGAATAACTCTATTAAATAGAATAGATCCAAACCAAATATTTGAGGATGGAAATATGTGTCTTATTTTTTTCTAGAGTGCTCTAGCACAGATTTTACACAAGTACATAGAACAGTTTATAAAAATCTTGATGCTTTTCAAACAGTCCGCCCTTCACAATACATGCCATGGGGCAATCAAGTGCCACTGATGCCCATGCTTGGCTGAAATAATTTCTAGGTGNGAGTCAGGCTTGATGACATACTGCAATCAGAGTACACAGCTTGAAGTGGCACGTGTACATCAATTACACAACATACTCTCTGCCTGTAATGAATCCCCACCACAAAACCTGAAAGGGGTCCATGGTGTTGCTCTCTGCCTCACACATGTTCAGCAGCTGATGGATCACAGGTCACACAGAAATGCTGTGCTGGGAATACTGAAAGTTGGGACAGAAGAGAGCAAACCACTTCATGGCTTACTGGGGAACATCTACTGTCCAGGCCAGATCAACACTGTGGTACCAGACCTGCTCGGGGAACACAGATGCTTGAATGAGGGAAGCCAAAAGTTCAGATACCTGCTGCCCAGGTTCAGATAGATTCTCATACGTAGTTTTTCAACTTAAACAGTTTGGGTATAGAAGTGAATAGAAGCAGCACCAGTGGTGTATCCAAAGAAAAATTCTTCAGAGATAAGAGACTTACTAGAAAAATTTAAGGTGAGTTAGAGATTTCAAATCTGAATTCTCATGGTCCTAAGCTTCTTTGAAAACCATAATCCAAAAGCAAGAACAGAAATCCATCTACGATCACACTGTAAAAG
>VZTO01026600.1:11057-84564 GCA_013400615.1 Syrrhaptes paradoxus
AAAAAAAAAAAAAAAAAAAAAAAAAAAAAGAAGCAATTCACATGCAATTTAAGGTTGTGGGGTTTTTTTTGGTGTTGGGTTTTTTGTTTGTTTGTTTTGTTTTTAAAGCAGCAGGTGCCTTTGAAAGCGTAACCACGTTTCCCACTGGAGGAAGCCAGATGGAACCAAAGCCCCAAGCTGCTCGCCTCGGCCCGGAGTACAGGGGACAAGGGGCAGGCCAGCACCGGGGCCANTGCGCCGGGGCCGGGCCGGGCTGGGCTGAGGGGGGCCGGGCTCCCCTTAAAGCGGCAGCGCCGCGGTCTCGGTACCGGTTCCGGTGCCGGCAGGTTCGTCCCCGAAGCCTTCGCTGGTGCTTGAGGTTGTTTTTCCCAATAGCACAGCGCTTCGGGGCAGCGGGCTGGGCCTGCCCCTCTCTAGGCGCAGACATTGGCGGGTGTCCTGTGCTTACTCTGTTCCTGCTTCATTGAAAAGACCTTTCAGAAGGCTTGCGTTAATGTAAACGAGCTCCGTATTTTAAAACGGTAATAAAAACCCACATGGGAAAAGGAGTAACAACACATATCCCTACTTGATAGTAGTGAAAATGAGATTTTTTTTGTTTTTCTTCCTTTGCATATCAGATCGAGGCCACTGGCAAACGTAGTATGGCCAAACCAAGGATTCCCAATTGCTCTGTAAGAGCAACAGCTGTTGAAGGTACCACTCACCAAAGGACCAGGCAGCAGGTGCTCCAGCACCGGGTCTGTTCCTCAGGTAAGCTGAACCTCTGTTTCCTCTCTGCCTGTTTCTCTTCCCCATGCTCCATCATTCCTGTTATTATGTCTGCTGCTCTAAAGGTCCCTTCGCTTCTCTCCTCCCCAGACCCTCTCTGGTGTGTACATGAGGATGGTGTCTTCCCTCAAAGCACTATTTCGTTGCTGGCACTCAGGAGGGCACAGCTCTGCTGTGGATAAGCACCCACCAACCTACAAATAGTGGTGCTTCCTCTGAGGGCACAAAGTCCGTTTTCACCAGGCAGTGACTGCAATTCACCAGTGGCTGGACAAGGAACCAAACCCTTCTGGGTCTCCCCCCTTCCCTGGCTGCTGTCCTCCACAGAGGGAACCCCTGGATGGGGGCTCACCTCCCTCCCAGGGGGTGTCAGGGCCAGGGTAAAGCCAAGCCAGGCTGGGGCTGGAGGTGGTTCCCAGATTCCTGGCTGGCTGGTCCACTGCTGCAATCCCACGGCTGTCCTTTCTGCAGGAACCGGTTTTACTACATTGATTAGTGGCTCTCTAGTAGCTCCCACCAGGTCTCTGCCCCATCTCCAGTCCCATCTGCCAGGATTTAGGGAATACAAGCAGCCTCTGACAAGAGTGACAAACATGTTTTTCTCCAGCTTCCCTATGGGACAAAGTGTCCCAAGCTTCACACACTGCATTTTAAAAAGTCTCCTGTGCATTGCCTGAGGTGATGATCACAAGTCCTGCAGCACTTGGGGTGCCAGGTTTTCAAAACCAAATCTACACAGCCTAAGCCTAGACCTGCTCAAATCGCTGAGGTTATGAGGCCATCTAGTGATCTGCTGGCTTAGTACAATTAAAATGTGCTCTCGGGGGTGTGGAAGCTGCTTACAGAGGCGGACCTTTTCTTTAAATGTGGGTGATCCCCAGTGTCCCTAAAGAAGGTTGTCCCTCCACACTGGGCTGCAGAGAGGCCAAGACAGAGGCGATGCACTTGGCTGAGGGCAGGACCCAGCCAGAAGCTGATGTCCACCTGCCACACGAAGGAGCCTGAAGGCCACAGACACGTTAAGTTATAGAGGTACTTGCATGCCTTTTACTCTTGTAAAGCAGGACTTATGCTCAGTCTTCTTAGAAACGATCCCCAAAAGGTATATACAGGTGTGGACCTTTGTGGTTTAGGCTCAGGAAGGACATTATTTCTTGGAACCCTTAGGGGAACCATGAAGTTTCAAAGGTCTTGAGTCTTTTAGCAGCTCTTGCTGTCCTCTCCAAGGAAGGAGAAGTTGAAAACACTCATAATACCAAAACTGTGCATTAAATGTGCAATTGAGGACACAGGTCTTTGTGTCCTCTAGATATTTATCACCATGCTAGAAATAAGAACTCAGTAATATAGCAGGAGAATCATTACTAGCGTCAGCTCAAGATGCCATGTAAGATTTAGTAACAGGTTTAAGCATACTGACAGGTGGTGATACACCTCTGCCTTGCACATATTATTTTATGCCTGAGAAGGTTCTCAGATAAATCTGACAGGAAAGCTTTATTTTAACAAGTAACTTCTCAGGTCTAGTTTTTCCAAACTCCTGATATGTGATATTACCCGGTAGCTATGTGAACCTCAGTGAAGCCACTGCTGTCTAATACAGACCAACATCACCCCGAGGCAGTTAAAAAAAAATAAATCCCTGGCTGCCCCCAGCTTAGGGATTGCTCAGGTGAAAAAGGAGGGGTGAAGTCCTGGCTTCCCAGTGACATTGGCTGGGATATTAAATCCAGAAATCCACTCTTTCTTATTTAACTACAAATATTTAGTTATTATGGTATAGATTCCTAGCACAACATAAGAAAGATTTGATAACAATGATAGGTGCCAGCCTTCTTGTGAAAGTCCAGACAAACCACTTAGGCTCTCAGGACATGCCTTGTGCTGATTACTTCAGCAAAGCATGAAAGCCTGTCCCCTGTGAGAAAAAATATTTCCAAAGGCTTTTTGCTTTAGATGGTGACATCTTGAGAACTTCTGCTGCTCAAATGTATGGTATACTGTGCAGCCAGCTACCATAACTGTGCTGGAATTTGCTCTGAGGACAAGGACGTCTTTGATCACAACATACCACCGATTTGGTGTATCGTGGAGGAGCACAACACCTGCAAAATGCAGTTGTAGAGTAGCACGCAAGGGTCTCCTGCATGTCCAAGGGAATTAGCGGATGATACAACTGCCCAAGTCTCAGGGGAAATCTTGTTTGAGACAAGTAATAACAAAGAAACAGAACTGCACAAGGACAGAGAGAAGAGGAAGGCAGAGAGGTGTTACCTTCACAACAGCAAGCCCACAACTTATGAATCTTCATAGATAGAAAGGGTAAAGTCAAAGGAAGGCAGCCCTGCAGTTTAGCAGCTAGGTGATCACCCCAGTTGATTCCTTCTCTTCTAGGTGTTAGAGCTGAAGCTCCAGCCTCAGTTTCCAGACATCTTTTCCTCAAGGCCAGCTGCAGCAGTTTGCTGTATTGAAAGGACCTCAGGGGAAATTCACAGAAGGGAAGATGGATGGATTCCGAGCGCTGCTGATTTGTAAAAAGCATCCCAACAACTCAGTTATCAACAGTCAGGGTTTTTGCACATCAGGATCAATTTGTGGTTACCCAGAGGCTATGGAAGCAAGTCATTATCAAAATGTAGCTATCACATTAGCTAGGAGCTAAGGTAAAACTGAGTATGAGAGCTCTGGCTAGGTAAGGGAGAGGCAATTCAATTATTCTGTTCTGCCTTCAGCTACAACGCACACCTACTCATTTCAGAATCACAGTACATCTTTTGTGGTTGAAGAACAGCTATCCTAACAAAACAAATCACACACCACCTGTAATATGTCCCAAAGCATTAGATGTGTTTTTCATAGAAATACTTTCCCTGCTGCCTCACCAGCTGCATTAAGTCAGGAGCAGGAAGGAACAGCAGCTGTCAGAGATGAAGGCATACAAGAAGAGGAATTCTGCAAGGTTCAGCTTGGGTTTCTTGTTTGGGGTTTCTTTTGGGAGGTAGGGTGATGAAATGAGGAGAAGCTATATCAATCTGACCCTTGTGCCAATGCAGGCTCAGTTGTCCTGGTGTGAGGAGTCCCTGCAAGACCCTTGATGGTAAGACCAAGAAGCTGAAAACTATCATTTCTGAGATCATTCTTGATTTTGTCTTTGTTGATGTGCGTAGTTCAAGTGTGTTTGGCCTCAGCTGGCTGCTCATGTTAACACATAATCAGACAAGAGAGCACTTTTGTAGCACAGACAAAGGCTGGAAAGGCCCACAGAGTTGTATGGCTTCTTGTTCTCTTCGTGGGTATTGTTTGGATACTTGTTTTGATGTTAAAACTAGAGTATGCATATTTTCAAGCCCTATTTTTTAGCAGCTGAAGTCTCCTTGAAATACTGGGACTTTGACTCCTGTGTATCTCTTAAAATAATGATACTTGGCCTCTTGAGTTCCAGCTCCCAGCAATATTTAGTGGCAATCAGCTAGCATGAGTGACACCTCACTGTGGAGGAAAATCATACCGAAACCAGTCCAGCCTGATGAACACATTTGTAGCTAATGGACGTGTCCAGAGATGTGTCCTGTAAAAACAGGTGTTCTGGAGGTTTTAGTTTCACAGAAGATTGCAGCACAGGCAGCAATTAAGAGGAAGCAGCCACCGTGTTAGCACAGTCACTTCTGTGTCAGTTCACTGAAAGAGGTGGTGATGGTGGGTAGTTTGTAGGGGGCTTTGTTTGTAGTTCCCTTAGTTCTTCCACAAACTGAACTATCCCTGTTGTACTTTTTGTATTGTTGTGATGCTGCTATCCTCATCTGCAATAACTCTTTGGATGCCAGCGTCTTATCTTGGGTGGCTTGGGTTCTGGGGTCACAGAAGTCTGCAGGAAGCCTTTGAGTGTCCCCAAGGTCCGGGCCAGCTCTGAGGCCAGTCCAAGGCAGGACACTGCTGCAGTGGGAAGAAGGAAGACCTGTAAGTAGAGCTGAGCCATGGTTGTGCGTGGTGTCACAGCGTTTATTTGAGGGGGTTTTTTTCTGTGCTTTCATTCAAAGCTCTGAGAGAGGAAGACAATGGAAGCTGAGTGAAAGTGGGCAGCCAGGGAAAGGGGCTGCTGAGGCACTATGGAGCCTCTCCAGTCTGGTCTCCAGACAACCTGTAGCTGCCCAAGTTTTTCTGAATGAAAGAAAGACATTCTCCATGGCCTCATTCCTCCTGACTTCCTATGACAGCAAAATCCATCCTGTCTGCCTTCCCTGCATGGCTTTGTTGCACATCTCCTCCACACACCCAGGACAATACACCAGTCTCATGACTTCAGTGTATTTATCAGACCTTAGCTTTTCCCAGACAGGCAGAAATAAAGCCAAACAACAAAGCCAACATTTAGTCTGGAGCATGAGAACACAACCACAGGTGGGGGCCGTAACACAAGCGATGCTTCCCAAGCTTATCTCTGTTTGTTGCCTGGTGGGCTGGATTCACTGCTGTGTTTAAACCTATGACTAATTCCTTCTCTTTTCTCCAGACAGAGCAGTTGCTCCAGCTTGCTCCAGAAATAAAGCCTGAAGCCATAATATGTTTGGTCACGTGTTTTTAAGGATAATGCTAACAGCCATTGGTACCAGGGATAAGGTAAGTAAATCGAGTTTTCAAGGAGCTGTATCAGTTCAAAGCAGACAGTTGATTCTGTAATTCAAATTTTGTAGTTTCCCACTGGTGCTCGGAGCCTGGCACCAGATGAACTCTTCCTTTTGCCTTCTCCATGGTAGTCTGCCAAACATTTGGACTCTTCCAGGGACCTGGGGACAGAGGAAACAATGGAGATCTGAGACAGACAGTTGGTGCTTGCTCTCTAGACGTCCTAGAGGAAGCTGTTTGCCCAGGACCTGATACAGTGTACCTCCTCTTTTGGCTGATGCTTGTTATTGCATCTTGGGAGGAGTTTGGGGTCCAAAAGCAACTTTGTTATGAGTCAGGCTCATGCTATGTCAGGACCTCTACTCTTTGCTAGTTTTGCATTAGTATCCAGAGGACGTGGGAAACAACTGATACCACTGTAAAGATGCCCAGAGGAATGGAAACACATCTCCTCTGCAACACCAGCCAGCTCCTTCACATGATGAACACACTGGAGCTTAAGTTCAATGTGACCAAGGGCAGAATAGCTGTTATTTATGCACACAGAGGTGTGGGAAAGTCACAAGGGGCTAGAAAAGAACTGTCTTTGGACCTCTTATCAATTTTCAGTAGTATCCTACAAAGTGTTAGTTCCGTTGGCTTTCCCATTCATACTTATGCAGCATGCCCTCCAAAGGAGGGCATACCACTTCCTTAGGATACAGGCAACCCTCTCACTTCTCTGTGAACAGGTTTCAAATACACACATGACCAGATCCATAGTTGGACTCAATGATCTTAAAGGTCTTTTCCAACCGAAATGATTTTATGATTCTATGGGGTTCGCTAACAGAACAACTTAAACTGACATTAACCCATATATAATGTCTTAGTGCATTTCAAGCTTCTCAAAGCCTGGTGCATTGGCAATTGTGGTTTAACCCCAGATGGCAGAAGCACCACCAGCTGCTCACTCACTCTCACCCAGTAGAACAGGGGAGAGAATCAGAAAGGTAAAAGAGAGAAAACTCTTGGGTTGAGATAAAGATAGTTTAATAGGTAAAGCAAAAGATGAAACAAAGCAAACCAAGGAATTAATTCATTACTTTCCCTGTGCAGGGAGGTGTTCAGCCATCTCCAGGAAAGCAGAGCTCCATCACGTGTAATGGTTACTTGGGAAAACAAACACCATCACTCCAAATGCCACCCCTCCTCCTCCCCTCCCCCATTCCTTCTTCCCCCAGATTTATAATGCTGAGCAGGATGTCATATGGTATGGAATATCCCTTTGGTCAGTTGGGATCAGCTGTTCCAGCTGTGTGCCCTCCCAGCTTCCTGTGCACCCCCAGCTTACTTGCTGGTGGGGTGGTGTGAGAAGCAGAAAAGACCTTGACACTGTTAAGCACTGCTCAGCAGTAACTAAAACATCCCTGAATTATCAACACTGTTTCCAGCACAAATCAAAAACTTAGCCCTATACTAGCTACTATGAAGAAATTTAACTCTATCCCAGGCAAAACTAGTACAGTAGTGCATCACAACTTCCTTCCTTGCAGCAGAGGACATGGTGCAGTGATACCCAAGTGGGCTCGCTTCCAGCTGGACCTGTTACCTACAGGGCTGCATGTGCAGCTCCTTGAATGCCTCCTTGTCACAACCCCAGGGCTCCTGATGGTGAAGGTAGTTTGAGAGCCCCCCAGCCCTGCCCTGTGTGATCTTGCATCTCAGGTTTTATCAGTCGTGGTTTCAGGCTTGATGCAAGCAACTGCATCGCTGTGACTGTGCAGCACAGCTCTTTGGCTGTTGCTGTTGGCCAGGGCAGGAGCATCTGCAAGCAGGCTAATCCTGAATCTGAATAAATGGTACAAGGATAACAGCAAACAGGATCTGTCATCTTCCAAGCAAGAAACTAAGCACTTCCACTGAAAACAGCACATCTCAGCCATGTGTGCCGGGGGTCAGGGCCCTGAGGGCACTAATGGGCCTTACTGGCCCTGCTTCCCCCTCACCCTGGGGCTCTCCCCACCCTCCTCATGACCCATTTCAGCCCCTGGGAATGCCAGTCACTGCCCCAGCCACACTGCAGCAGGGCCAGTCTCCAGCTCCCTGCAGTCCTGCCAAACCATGGGCTCCACCAAGCCATCCCCCTTCCCATGGCCATCTCAGGGCTGTGTTCCCAGCCTGGTTCCCCTCACTGGGCCTGATCCTGGCCCTCACCCATGGGCTGACAACAGAGTCGGAGCAGCCGGACACACTGACAGTGCCTGGCACCAAAGACTGCTGCTGCTCTCTTGACTTTACACTTGACTGGTAGTGCTGACTCTGATTTAGCCTCGGAAATCCTCTTTCCTGGGATTGCTCAGTAGTAGTCCAAGCATCTTGGCCTGGAGAGAGGTGCTAAGATGGCCCTTTGACACATCAAACAGTGTCAAATGCTCCCACCCCCAAAGGATGTGCTTGACAGGGATTCCTGGAATCTCCCAGCATGGATCAATAAGTTGTGGCTACTGGTTTGCAAGGAAGTCACCAAGAAACATGATCCTTAAGGAGAAGTGAATCACTTTGATCTCTGTCCTTATGTTCAATGTGAGCTCAGAGCTGATTTCCAGTATTTCTAAGCTAAAGCAGCAGTGCAGTAAGCCAGCACAGAAAAGCTACAATTCAGCTGTCGTCAGTAGTAAGTCTCCTAAGCAGCAGGTGCTTCAAGGCAATGTGCTGTTATCAGGCATGAGGAATATGTGGCAGAGAGATATGGCTGAACCTATGGACCTAAATGTTTAGACTTCTGCTAAAAACACTAGTAGGGAAATTGAAACAGACCCTTTAGTGCTTTGATTAGCACAACTGCTTTTAGATTCATAACATAACATCGCTGAAATGATGTGAACACATAATAGAACATGCAACAAGGCAGCAGTGCTTGCTAAATGACAAAATAATTCACAATGCATATTAATTACAGGAAATACTTTTCAACTGTCCTTGATCTCACATTGTATATTGGCAGTGGATTTGGTGGATTTGGATTTCTTTAGTAAGCCCTTGGGCTTTCAAGGGTGTGAGGATGCATTGTAATGTAGATGCAGGGTGTCTGGCACTTCTTACTGAACAAGGCTTCAAAGGGAAGTTGGGAAATTGAAATCAGGGAAGCTGAAATCAGACTCTAATTAGATTTGTACAGAGGCCAAAGGCATTTTGATAAAAAGCCTACCTTCTGTTCGTGGACAAATTTTGTCCAGAGCACAGGAAAATGAAGGGTTGGTTCATGCTCTCACTGGTGTCAGCAGACAGGGAGCTGCCTGATTTTTGGAAACTGAGATAAAGGAAAACAATATTTGTGACTAGGCTTTGAACACAACACTGTTACTCAGATGTGACAGCTTGAGTGCCTCTCCTCTGGAAGCTTTCATAGCACCAGAGATCAGCTAACTGGGAGCATGGACCACTGGCACAACTGTGCCCCAACCCCTGAATCTGCTGACAATATTGCTCTGGGCATGTGGTCCAAGCAGCTCACTGGGATCTCCTCCTGCCTTTCTCCTTGCTGTACATGTACCTATGAAGCTTTAGTGTTTGTTTTTGTTTTTGTTTTTTTTTTTAAAAAGGCCACAGGCCTTTCCTCATTCTTTATGTGGTCAGGTATTTTATGCTGCAAGGCTCTTTTACTTCCTCAGGACTTTCCCAAGCAGACAGATTGTAAGGTACCAGGGTCCTGGAACACTGAAAACAGAGGATTCAGAGTTCAGTAGCAGGGAAACAAACACTCTAAGCAGAGGGCAAAAATTATTTCAAAGTGAAGAATGGAACTTTGCTGTCTGCACTGAATACCTGCCTCATCTCAGGTCTGGCATGAAAGGCATCTGTCAGCAGACAATGGCATTGGGACACGTAGGCTGGAAGGACTTGGCGTCAGGGCTGCTGCCTGCATGGAGGTGCATCTGTCTCCCAAAGCCATTGGGAACAATAGAGCTTTGTGCCTGGCAGATGTTCTCGGCAGAGGAGAAGCAGCCTTTTTTTTTTTTTTTTTTTTTGTGGGCGGTTGAAGCGCAGGGAATGCACTGACCTGATTTCCCAGAGGCTGGTCCTTCTGCAAGTCAGTCTACAAATGATTTGGCCAAGGTCATGCAGCGAGTGAGGGATGCTGTCAGAGATGGATGGAAATCTCTGTGTAGGTGCTTTAGCTTGATGCTCCCAGCACAACACCTCCATTAATGCATGACATGCCAGTGATTTATCCAAGCAGCGTATTTTGCTGATTGGGTTTTATCTCACTAACAGCCGAAACAGTCCGTGCATCTTTTACAAGCAAAGAGGAGAAGGCGTACCTCACTGAGCAAAATATGGTCGTTGACCCCTGGGTCTTGGCACTGAATCATACAAAAGGTAAAGGTTGCGTATGATCCATCTCCTGCCTTCATGGGGCGGGGGGGAGGAAAGCCTACGTAATCGGTTGTTCAGCAGGAGGAGGCACGTTTCACAAGCTCAGTATAAAATCAAAGACAGAAGTGGAAAGATTTGGCAGGAGTCACCACAGAGTTTCACTGTTCTGTGCCACTGAACACGTGGAGAGGAAAGGTCAGAGTGGCAAAGGACACAGACCTGCAGGAACTGCTGGACTTGCCTGGGAGTCATTTCTAAGGTGGTGTTCAAAGTCTGTGTGCCCTGTCTGCCTGGGCAGTCGTTGCCACTTCCCCCTGAGATCTGAACCCCTGAGAAGGCTGATTCAGGCTGGGGGAAGGTTTGAAACACAGGAGATGAGGCCAGCCCTGAAGAGGAGGTGCCTTTCAGCAGAGGGCTGAGATGCGTGTTGTGACACCTGGCTTGCAGCAGGACAACTACGTGAATGAAGACAAGCAACGTGGCTCCATCCTTGCCCATGTTTTAGGATCTGTTTTCTGATGGTGAAATGCTGTGCCCACCAAGGAGGCAGGCGAGGCTACAGATTTTTTGTGAAGGAAGCAGCAAGAACATAGGGCCAGTTCTAGGAGACAGAGAGGGAAGGAGGTGCAATTAACTATTAAATCATTTCAGTGGCCTCATGAAACCTCTCTCTCAAGCATCCTCTCTGAAAGCAGATGAGAGTGGAATGTATCTATATGTGTTTGCAATGCAAGGGCATGTATATGATGGATGTACATAAAGTGAATAAAATGGAATGAGCTACAGTAGGGAATTAGAGATTTTAAACCTTTAAGTTTTAAATCACTGAAGCTTCAAGAGATCCTGTGGCAGAGATGCAAGAAAGTAGTCATCTTTTACTTTGTTATCTATAATTCTGTTGTATGAATAATAATTACACAATGTGACAGAAGAAAGCTGTGTGCTTTTATTCAAGCTTAATTTTTACAGATATGAGGCAAGTATAGAAAATGTGCTACTTGCTTTAATGATATTATAATTTGATTAAATATTAGAATATGTGCCTGCAGGATCTGTTTTCTAAGTAACAATGCATAAGTGCTGGAGGAAATGTTCTTTGCTTTGTGCCTTATGGCTAGTCATCTGGTTTATTTGGTTTTAAACCCTAAGGCAGCCAGTACCTTTCCAATGTTTTAAGTAGTCTTCTTGCATAAACTCAGAGAATAAAAATTGCTTTCTTTATGAACCTTGCTATAAAGCTTTCTGCTGTTATTTTTCTTCCTGCTTCTGCTAGTACTCTTCTCTGTGTTGTGCCAGAATGACTTCAGTTTCAGTCTTACGGTCCATCCTTATCCCATTTCTTCCAGCTGACTATTCACATGAAGTATCTTCTCATGAAGTAGCTCACAGCACTATGAACTGCTTAACTGAAAGTCAACCTTAAGCAGAAAACTGTTCTTCCGAGCATTACAAAAATTTGTATTGCATCTTTGTTGTTTTCCCTCTCTTCCTCCCACAGGATCTCATGACCCCATAGATATTAGAGCAAAACAGAAGAGGCTTTCAATGGAAAACCAATGTGGCTTGGCAGCTGGTGAAAGGTCTTCTGCAGGGAACTGTAGAGCTGTGTGAAGGAGCTGAGCAATCCATCACCAGCAGCATGGTTTCCAATTCACTGAAGAATGCTGAAGAAAATAAAAGGTGAAGCAGCAGCATCACAGCGAGGAGAAGGGATGTAACCTTTAAACAGCAGGCTTTTTACACCTCCTGCATTGGGTCCTTGCAGAAGTAGGACAAAGAGCTTGATGGGCCTGTAGTCTGATCTCTAATGGCAGATCCTAAGGGCAGAGGATGCTGGCACACTTGTTAGCATTTGACCCAGTTTAAACTAACAGGTTCTGAGAAGCAAAGACTCACTGAGAGGTGAAGGAGAGGGAAAGCTGAACCAGCTTGCTATTGAGAGAAATATTCACTGTAACTGAAGACACAAATACCTCTGGAAGAAGAACAAACCCGTCAAGCCAGAAACCTTCCCTTGCTGTGTTGCACCACTGGCAATCCAGCTGGTGATGGGACAAAGCTGCTGCCACAGGAGACCAGGTCAAAATGAAAGGTCTGAGGCAGATCTGGTCTATGCCAGTAAGTTTTTGTGCTCATCCCAGTCTGAAATCCTCAGTCCTACCTTGTCCTTACTCCTTGGAGGAACACATAAGAAGCTCCTAGTGCTCTGCCACCGCTTTGTGCTGTGCTGTGCCAGGGAAAAGCCTTATCTCCACAGGATTATTGTTAATATGTTTTGAATAGGGGACATCCAGCCCATCCATGCCCCTTGTGGAGCTTTAACATCCTTTGTTGGCGAAAGGAAAAAATGCTCATAATCCCACCTGGTTACCTCTGATCATCCTAGATGTGCCTCATGGCACAATCCTATCAGTCACTGCCTCTTCCCTGGCTGTATGAATGCTTTTCCATGGCATTTGGCTGATTAGTGAGTATGTGCAGCAGTTCGTGATACTTTGGGGCCTCATCTTCTTTGTCCACTTACTCCCAGTAAGAAGCTCCACAGTGCCTTTATGGACCTCCCTGTGACCACTGTGAAATTTAAACAACCAGTGGTGCAAGTAGAGCTGAAGTGTTTGGTCTGGACAGCCCCTCTAGAGAGGCACTGCTGACCAGTAAAGAGTGGGTTTGATGGTGAAAAGGCAGACAAAATGCCTAGATTGTGGAAAAAGTAGTGCACAAAAATCTTGCTATGGAGAAAAGGGAATTATGGACATGGAGGGAACACCTCGGTGCTTTCCTGTTCTGCACATCATCAGGTAGCATGCATCAGGTGATGGCATGTTATACAGAGAGGTGCCATTGCACACACCCGATGTGGGAAGCCTCCATGGCACAACAGAGCACAGGGTGGGCACAAAGCACTGCAGGGTCCTGCAAACCAGGACAGCTTGGCCAGCTCTGCTCTGCTGTGCAGGTGTGCTCTAGCCAAAGGCAAAGGCCTCCAATGACTCTTCTTGGGAGCAGTTGTTTATACCCGGATAGAAGAGGGAATGGCTTATGATGGACGTAGTTGTGTTACTATCCATTTTGTGCTGACATAAATGCAACTGGAGAGTGAAAGATGACAAATGAAAAAATCAGCTGTAAATATCCAGGCCAGCTCCTGGAGTGGAGGAAAGTATTTCCAGTGAGCAGGAAGAAAAGGGTGTTGATGTAACTAAAATCCTAACACTTACTGCTTCCTTGGGATGAGAGCTAGCATGGAGGGGGGAAAAAAAAAAGTGAGGAAGAAGAGCTACCCAAAGGCAGCGTGCAGTGTCTAAAGCTAGCTAAACAACTTTGAGGGTTTTAGAGGAGAAAAACTCAGGCCCAGGGACAGGAGGTGACTTACCAGAGCCCAGATACACTTGGCACAGCCAGCTCCATTGGCAGTGTGAAGGTGGGAATAATGTGTCCAGAAGATCTGTCTTATTAGATGAAATCACCACTCTCATGAAATTCTTACAAGTGTCTGCAGGAGCTGTACACACAGGTGCAGGAGCTTAATTTCACAGCTGTTCCAGAAAGAGGAAAAAGTGTATCAGATTTTATACCTGCAACTTCAGGTGTTCTGCTTCATGACCATATTTAACACCATATGTATTACTGATTTTCTTGAGATTGAAGTATCTGTGCTTGAAACTTTATTCAAGCAAAAAGATAACGTCCTGTACAGAAGAGGGCTAAACCAAAGCAACCTAGAACCACCTGCTGCCCAAGGGAAAAAGGTCAGGACTGCTGTGTTAAATTTTGGGTTAATCTTAGAAGCAGCCTTAACTCATACATCATTTAGATAGACTGGTGATGCCTCTGTCTTGGACTGCCTGGAGACACCCATGCCATCAGGCCTCCAAAAGTGAAGCCTACAATAAGAGAACAAGATTATATTCCTCCAGTAAGACCAGTTAGTTTTGAATGAGAGTCAGAGACTGACTTAACTCTTATCATCTGACCTAGAGCTGAATAAGCAAATACATACAAGTTAATAAACAAACCAAACTAAATAAAATAACCTTGCTCTCAGAGCAAAGTCGAAAAAATAACTGGTCTCCTGGCAAACTCCTACATGGACCCAGCAAGGCTCAGCTTGTTACATACCAAGTGCCACAACCATTAGAATCAGTGATGGCAATAGAGGACTCATCTTTTTTCTTGGATGTTGTGGATGTTGGCAGTGGGAAAATTGGTTCAGCTCTTGTCTGCTTTCAGTAGAGCACTACAGGAAGCTGAGAAGTAAAAGGGCATAAAACTTGTTAATTCAAAGGGAAGAAGAGAGAGAGATGCTGATCTGGGTTGCCTCCAGGGAGGGAGGAAGGAAATTTTTCCACATGCCTCCATAACATGCCCCATGCTGGATGAAATATCAAGTTCCTTGCAGGCATTTCCTTATCAAAGGCACTTGCTAAATAAGGACAAATGTAAACCATAGGAAAAAAAAAAAAACCAAACACGTGGCTCACGATGCTGAGAGATAAGTGAAAAGGGTTGTGAGTCCACAGTAAGCAAAGGATGAGACTGCAACTATGACAGACTGCATGGACCAACAGATAAACACAGAAGGATGAAAGTGAATCGAATTCTGCAAACAACCTCCTTAAATTATACAGATGGTAGGATTATTATTTGACAGAAGCAGGGATCTCATCAGTTTGGAGAAGAAAATCTCAGGACTCGGAAAGAATCACCTTTGTCCCTTTAAAAGTAGGTGCCACTCCCGAACCGATCTGCCCGTACTTTGGCATTGGGTAATCCTGATAGGAGGATTTTTAGAAGCGGAGATAAAATAACGCTGATTTCTTCCTGGGCTTGTCAGAATGGTTATTAAATCTTAAACTGGGAACGAGGAAGCATTTCAGATTTTGCTTTGTAACAGAGCACATGTAACAAAGAAATAGTTCTCCGCCCCAGAAGTTAGCGTTATGTATAGATCAATCCCGGCGCGGGGATGGAGACCTCACAAAAGCCATCCATCAGCCCCCCTCCCCCTCTGCCAGCACACCCTTACTGGGACGGGTTGTTTGTTGTTGTTTCGACACATTCGGGTCGGAAGCAGGAAAAGCCATTTCCCGCAGGATTCCGCCAGAAGAGGCTCGGGGCAGCCTGGGCGCTGGCTGCCGCTCGGCCCCGTCCGGCTGCGGTGCTTCGGAGGCTCCCTCCCCGGGGCGGGAGCAACACCCCCGACGGGAAGCGGCACCGTCCCCCCCCTTTTTTTTTTTAATTATTTAAACAAAAACCAACCTCCCCTACGCACACCTTGGGAGCCCTGATGTGGAGAAGGAAGCTTTAATCACCAATGGTGGCAACACCGTGTGGCAAAGCATAGGCGCACCCCTCACACCCAAAAACCCCGATAAGGGCTGGAAATGTCCCGCTAATACCCCGGAACAGCGGGGGGAGGAGGCGCCGCGGAGGCCGCCCGGGGTTTAAATACCCCGCGGGGGCGGGCCGGCAGCGTGGTACCGCCTGCTCCGCTCCCACTGCTCCGCTCAGCTGACAGCGGGGCCGCTCTGCTGTCTGCCCGCCGTGAGCCGCCGCTCGGTGCGGAGCCGGCGGGAGCCGGTGCCGCCGCCACCAGCGGGATGAGCGGGAGCGGGGCTCCCGGGCCCGGCGCGGCGCCTTGCCGCTTCGCCCACTACTTCGTGCTGTGCGGCATCGACGCGGAGAGCGGGCTGGAGCCCGACGAGCTGGCAGGTGAGCGGCACCGCCGGGCCCCGGGGTACAGCGGCGGCGGAGGCCTCGCCCGAACCCGTACCGCCGCGGCTCGCCGCGGCCCGGCGGGGCTTTGGGATCCGCTGCTTCAAAATGTCTGCTCCCCCCGAGGAGGGGGCGAAGAGAAGGGGAAGGAAGAAGGGAGGGCGCCGAGCTGGGAGAAACCGCAGGGAGGGAGCAACTTTGAAGGATAAAGCATCCGCCGGAGCGCTGGTGGAGCATCCCCCGGAGGGCAGCTCCCACCGGGGCCGCCGGGATGCGCCCTCCCCCGCCGGCCGGGCTCCGCAGCTGGCCCCGGTCCATGCCGGTGGAAGGGGAAGGGCAGCCCTCGGCCGCCCTCAGCGGATGGGTGAAGCGGCTCAAGCGGGGTTCGACCGTGGGAGAAGGCTGTCGGGGACTACGGGATTGAAAGGAGCAGAACGAGCGAGCTTTCTGTGGGGGCTGATGCATTTTCTTCCCTATTTGCGCTGGAAAGTGGGGGGAGGATCTGGGAAGAAGAGAATAAATTAATGGAATCTCATCTTTATGTTGTTTTTTTCACATCTTATGTCTATTCAGAAGTAGGCTTCTTGTATCCTTCCCTCCATCTCCACACCAAAAACGTTAGAGTCAAAGAACAAAATTAGTACAATGGGATCTAATGCGTTTTCTAAAATATTTATTTGTGGAGGGTTCATGACTGGATTTGAGCTGATTATGTTGGGAAAAGGCAGCATTCCTTCTTAAACATCACTTCTGTTTAAATAAAAGGAACTGCTTTTAAGTCAGTTCTTACACATAAAATTAGATCAACAATAAGCTTAATAACGGGGCTTAATTACACGGAAGCTAGACGTTTCCTTACTGAGTTATGAGTTGGAAAGCCCTTAAGTGCATATGTTTGACCATTCCCATGCGTTTGCACTGCAGGTGAAGGAGCTGTATGTGACTGAAGTTGAAGGCAGCTGTGGCTGTCACAGTGGGCACCTCTGCCCAGTGATGGGATGCTGGCAAGGTCTCCATTGCTATTGCCTCAGGAAGTACGGTGCCTTCTGGTTGCGTAAGAGAAGGACTGGATGATCTATGTCACTGATCGATGTACCCTGGTTGAAGTACATATTTTTGTCATCTGTAAAAGGGGTTGATAAACACACCTGACATTCCAAGGAGCTTTATTGTAACACAGGGTATCTAAGACTTTTCCCTTCGTAGTGAGCACACACTGGAGGTAGCCAGTGGATCTCCAAGTTGAAGAATTAGCCAAATGTGCTGTAATCTCTCTTTGCTGTTTTACACATACTGATGACTGCAATTGTATGTTTTCAGTTTTGCTGCTTTTAGTAGAAAACTCGTGGCTCACGAGCCATCATCTCCCAGCTGATGGCGTACAGGGTTTGATTTACATAATATGACCTATTGGGGTTTCAGCTACTTAAACTTTGAGTCATCTCTAGCTCTCCTATCTGAAAAGAAACTATTTTTAAAGCTGTGTTGGTTGACAGGCTCTGCCTTTCCTGATGAGTACCCAGACTTTCAAACTTGTCTTTTGCTGATTTCTGCTCCGTTTCCCAGTAAGATGTGCAGGCGTGTTCTTGGGGAGCGTTGCTCAAGGACGGGTTGAGTGGACTGGGTTCGTGCAGTGTGGCAGCTCGGCTATGGGGCTGAACTTTTATGGTCATTCAGTTGGATTAGCTGAACTGTTCCAGCAACACTAATCAGATTTCAAAGATAAAGGAAGTCTCCCTCTTAATTTTTCAGTAAAAGAAAGACATTTGGCACATTGGGAATATGCCCATTTCTAAAATATAAATATTCTAAAATATAATGCAAGTAGGGCTTCTCCCTCTCCCTCAATAGGAAATAACAGGTAGAAATGTCTTTGTAACTGGTTTAAACTAGGCAAGGTCCAGCAGTATGGCTTGAGCATACAAAAATTTTTGGTAATAGCAATTTGGGAGGCATTCTTAATACCTAGGAGGGTTGGGATATGACAGAGGAAGAAGTGGAATAGCAGAAATACAGTGGGACTTAATATTGTCACTGAACAGTGTTATATTTTTAGGGACTTGTGACAAGAACTTTCTGCTATCAGCTGGGAGCTCAGCAGCTGGAAAAGTTAGGGAGGAACAGGGAGTGTTGTGAGCCACAAATATAATGCAGCCATGGAAAAATAACTCTAGTTTTAGATGTAGCTGTGAAAACATTTCTAAAGCTTGGGGTGTATTAATGCCAGTATAGGCAGGCAGTAGTGAGATCCCATCTAGAAATCTGTCTTACAAATTTCAAAACCCCAGCTAATACTGATTGAATTCATTACTGGAATAGGTGGGGAGAAAGATGCTTGAGGGAACAGTATCACAGGAAACCTGCAAATGAAGGCTATTTCTTTCTAAAAATGATCTCTCAACATCTTGTAGAAAGAAGTGTTCTTTCACTACTGAATTACATAGCTATTATAGTTTTCCATCTTGTTAGCCTGATGCTTAAAGTTGTTGTTGAGGTAAGTCATGGCATCAATGAAAAGTTGCTGTGCAGATCATCTGCAATTCAGAGGAAAAAAAAAATTAAGAACCTGCTTATCTCCAGACCTGGGAGTCCATTAGCAGCGAGTGTACACGAAGCACCTTGCTCAGGTGAGGTCTGGCTGAACAGAGCTGCGCTAGGGCTGAGCAGAGGAGGACAAGAGAAGGTGAGAGGTGTTCTTCTGCCACCCCAGAGGCCCTAGGGCCTCTCCTGAGGGTGGAGAAGCAGGAGTTGCAAAATCCTCGAGGAATTTTCGACTCCCAGATGGGCTCAGCACATGGTGTGCTAAGCACCTGCCAGTGAGTCAGCTCCAGCATCATCTGGAGCATCCTGACCTGCACCCTCCGTCACTGGGGACAGCCTGGGACCTTCCCCTCTGTGAGGGCTTTCCTTGCCTGGTGGCTTAAGCCCAAAATCTCTTTCCACATAAAACCTCTGTGTTAAAAAAAGAAAAAAGAAAACCACACCAAAAAAACCCTCATCTTAATGCATCAGGCATGAAGTGAAATGTTTTGCTGATGCTCTTGGAGGCAGGGCGAAGAACTACCTTTTCAGTTCTTTTGTAGGGTGGCTAGGTCTGTTCACAAAATGAAATAAAATCAAGATTTTAAAGTTGCATAAAGTCTAGACGTGCTTTTAGGGAAGAGTGACTTGCTTTATAGTTCTTGTTCCTGTGGCTGCTCAGTGCTTAAAATAAATGTAGTAGATGAGAATTTTCTACCATGTAAATGTTTCATTTTGCCTTTTTTTTTTTTTCTTTGGTGTTGTGTGGTATTTTTTGGAGCAGATTTTCCTAACTTTTTTTTTCTTTAGGAAATTGCTCCACAGCTGGCTTTTCAAGTGGACTAATTTTGGGTATTTAGGTGAATTAATTTTGAAAAGTAAAAAGCTGTTTACCTGTTGTTCAAGTTGGTAGCATATCCAGGCATGCAGCAAAGTAGCGTGTGGATTATAATGCTGTCAAAACACTGGTTGCACTATCACAAAGCTCTTGGTCAAAGATGGAAGAAAAAAAAAATCTTTATAGGGACACAAGGGAGGAAAGGAGACCTATCAAAGGATTTCTTCTTGGTGCCTCATAGTTGGAGAGGTCAGAAAAGAAAAGCAGTGTATTTGACGTGAAATATCTTGAAAAGCATGAAAATTTCAGTATTGGTTTCCGTGTCCTGTTGAACTCCACTAAAATAGGATGAAGGGAGATTTTCTCTCATGTTCAGGGCTGATGGAAAATACATTTCAGTTCACTTTCATCTTCATGCCTACTTCTTTCGGGTAAAGCCATTTTGGGACTATTGGCCTTGGAATTGCATGTGCTTAAATGAAGTCATTGAAGTAAATATTTAACATTACCTTAAACAGAAAGACCTAATTTTTAATTTTTTTCTATTACGTATTTTGTCATCCTATATTAATTTCATAAGCGTGTGTATAAGGCATGAGATTTTTTTCTGGCTGCAGCGACTTTAACACCTTGCTTTGAGAACGTATTAAATTTTGTAGCATCTTGTTACAGAGTGTCACAAACTACAATTAAGAAAAATCCAGAATATGTATGACTCAATTAAAAAGCAAATGAAATATCTTTTATTGTGGAAGTAATTTAGTGCTCTGGACAAAAGTAGAGAATTATGGATGGGTGTTTTTATCCCAAGGGGAAGGACTGTGTCTGTTCTCTGAGCATGCTGTTGCTGGAGTGGTTTGGAGGGAGAAAGGATGCAGTAACGGGGCCTGAAGGACCATGTTGGATGATGCCTTCTGTATCTCCAAACATTAATATTGGTGGAGTTGTGGTAGCCCTTCCTCTTGCTGTCTGAAATGGAAAGTTTTATAGCTTTTTTTCCACACATAAACCTTAAAACATTACCTCAAGACTATGCTTATAGCAAGATGTTCTAGTCATTGTATCTTGTCTAGCCACGTATTTTGCACTGTCTCATTTTGGCCACTGTGTAAAGGTTCACTCTTATGTCCTGGTTCAATGTACAGCTTAAAGCTTTAAGGAGCTTCAGTACTCTACTTTCAAGATAAAATTGTTTATTTTTGTTTATTTTTTTCCTTCATGATGAGCAAAGCTGAGAGTGCTGATCGGAAATGTTGAATGTCTTGGGGAAAATAAACACTGCTTCTACCTCATGCTGTTTCCCTATAAATATCCAGATATTGGTAATTAATTTCCTCCATCAATGAAATGTCACTTCAGTTCATAGTGGTGAATATGAAGCAGGGCATGTTGCAGTCTGGCTAACTGTGCTTTTTATCTAGTAGGCTCTTATTTTAGAAAGCTAGAAGATTTTTTTATTCCTTGTGTGTGCTTGGCACCTGTGTGTTCATGCCTTGCAGAGTCTCCCTGCAGCCATCGTGGTTCTCCATCACACTTCTTTCATGCCAAGTCACCCTGCAGTGCCAGAAAACTTGGTGGCATTACTGCAACGATACAACTTCTCATGTAAATGGCTTTTCTGAAAATAAGTAATTGTGTTTTTTCCTAGTTTACTGGAAACAGACTGAGAAATTTCCCTTGACCAAGGAATCCCTAAACAGTTGCGGTTCCTCTTCATGACTTATTGAGTTGCCACAAATGAAAGTGGGCCACAGAAGTTTTGTTTTTAATTTTTAAGTACAGTCCAGAGTTGCACAAAGCATTTTTGGAGGGAATGTCCAGGGTAAGTAACTTGGATGTGGACGAGAGTGGTAGGGGTAGAGCAGAAGATGGCTTATGCTGTACAACGTGAAAAAACTGAACTTGATCCTCAGAAGCAGTTGTAGTACACTGCTTAGGATTTCTGATTGTTGTAGGGCTTGTGGGAGGGATGGAACTCGAGCATTTCTCCTGCCCTCCTTAAGAAGCCATGCTCAAATGCAGCACTACGTCTTCTGACTTTATGGCTGGAACAAGCAAGTCTAATGGATGAGGGACTGGATGGAGTAGCTGACTTATTGAAGTAACTGTTGTTTTTTAACTTGTCATAATAAATATATACCCAGTGTTCCCTTGTTTAGGAAACCTGTTTGATAAAAATCTAAAAGTAATATTATGTGAATATTAATATTACGTGAAAACAAATCTTTTGCTCTTAGTCTGCATAAGTAGTATTGGGTTTCTAGTTAAAGGGAGTATGGAGATAATCCCTGCTTCTGTGAGACCTTGACACAATGCTGAAATGGAAATAATGTTTCTGTTCTCTACCTTTATGGCTGGTAGCATGGACAGTTGCTGTGATGGTTTATTCTTAAACATGTGGTTTTTATTGCTACTGGGGAAAAACAGAATTCCATTGTAACACCACAAAGGTTTTTTTTTTATGTATTCTTCAGAAATGTGTCTTTAAAAACTTATCTCCTGTAGGAGGATTTCTGCAGCCAAAGGAAACAGTGCTTCTAATAAAGAATTGTCAAGACTATTGACAAATATTGTCCAGTTACAATAACCCTTAAAAATGAGTAACTCTTGCTTACTTGGATAACAGACCATTTGTGGAATTGCTAATGGCTGTGGTGTATTATTATGCTATAGTAATAGTGCTTTCATTTTCTGTCTTTATATATGCCAGAGAGACACTGGATTTAAATGCTCCCCCAACCCCAGTGTCACCATTCTGTTATATATTTGCCTTCATCTAAGTTTTTTATACTGTATTCCTTTGAAAATAAGGTATTGATTGAGTGGGAAAAACATCATTTTTTTCTGTCAATAGCACTGACTCACTAATGCTAAACCAAAGAGAATTTCTTGTACTTTTTTGCCAGATAAGCTGCTGTTTAATTTCCACTTAGAAAGACTAAGCCCTCTTGCACTCTCCGAGGCTGTTTTGCTGCCAGTGGCTGTCGCAGCAGCACAGATGATAGTGTGACTGTGTATGTGAGGGGTTTTTTTGGTGAAAATCCTGGTAACCAGTCTGTTAATATTGCAGTAGGTAGCCTTTTTCCTTCACGTGGTGTAAACCGCAGTAGTAATCAAAGTGCTGGCAGGCAGAATGGCTGAGCTGCTGCCCTTTATAGGAATGACCTAAATCCAACTCTAATCTTGTTCCTGCTTAGCGGGCTTGAAGTCACCACTGGCCCCATCCTGATGGGTTATTGGTGTGGTGGCTGGGGAGAGGTGGGGCCCCTGATATCGCATCCCCCTGCCTCAGGGGCTGGCAGAGCCCAGGACCTGCCTTGGATGAAGAGCACTGAGAGGCAAGAGTGTGAAGGTCCCGCAGAGCATGGCAGTGCTGGATCAGGACTTGTCATGCTGGGCGTTGGTAGGGAGCGCAAGGAAAGGTGGTGGTTTTGAGCCTATGTTGAAGGTGAAGTTCCCTGTTGCCAGCGGAGAGACTCCTGTGCCACTGTCCACCTCCGTGATGGTCCTCATGGCACCGAAGGATGGCATCTGGGGGAAGCGATACCCACCCTTCTGAAAACGGGAGAGCAGAAACTGTAAATATGTCAGAATTCCTCAAGGCAGTCTGTGACTGTAGTATTGATTTCTCTGCTCAGCTGTTTGCCCGTGAAGCTTTTCTGTCCTTGCCAGCGTGATTTACCAGTGCTGCAGGAGCTGTGCCAGCACCTTGATGCTGTGCCCACAGCATTCCTGTGCCAGCATGGAGCTCGCCGTAGGAATACTTCCAAAATGAGCTGCTTCATGAGAGATGTTGAGATGCACAGAAGCCAGCAGGACAAGGGTGTCAGGGCTCTCTTGCCTGCCTTCTTTCACCTGCTTGTCATGGAAGAATCAAGTTGTCCTTAATGCCAGCTCATCCCTGAAATGTGCTGGCAAACGTACAGCCTGCAAAGCCTCTGCATAGGCTGACACCGGGTACACGGCTGGCACGCTTCTCCCTGCTGCAGTTGATGATCTGCTGCAATGAGGGCTGGAGTCAATGAAAAATGTGAATGAAGTGGAAAAAAAAATAAACAGCATGTGCCCTTTGATCCAGTTAATGCTGTGGTGCTTGGCTGGTGCTGCTTGAGATCATGTAGGACCACTCACGTATATGGGATGAAGATTACAAGTAGCTTGTTCAGCCATTTCTTGCATGTATGGAGAGGAACTGTATCAGTCAAAATATGTGAACCTACATAAAGTTTGTGAGTGTAAATAACCTACAATTTTTTTTTTTACCCATTGTCTACCTCTTGGCCAGAAAAATATGTATGGTAGGAAAAGTTACTTTGAGGAACCCCAAATTTAGTTACTGTGGTATTTTGGTCACATTAGCCATATTGATAATCTCAAAAGTAATTAGGAAAGAAATGATAATGGGTCATCACAATAAAAGACGCATACTGGGGAGATGACTAATGTGTGACAGACTGCTGAGGTGTCAGATACTAGCATGGTTGGAAGAAGCTTCTGTTATATTACTAGTATGAAAATGTAAACAACTCGATTTGTTCTCCTTGCTTGGAGTCAAAGATAGTTTTACACAGCTGTCTGATCATTATATCTTAGCTGAGAGCTTTCTCGTTAGGGTGTCCTGGGCCAGATGAAGGTGCCCAGCTGGAAATGTGAAGCCATGCTCCTTCAAGGTGTGAGGTTTTGTTACTTCCTCCTTCCTCCACTTACCAACTGAATCCATGAAAAATAATATCAAAGCATCCAAATAGATACTTAGAGTGAAATGGAAAGAGTATTCCCTTGCTAATATACAATCCCATGTAGAGTAGGCTTGACAGATTTTGCTAGATCTCAGTGACCTGCTTCAAGTGACAGTATAAAAATTAAGCCTTAGTAGAACATAATACTGGGGGGGATGGGGGGGAGTGTCTGTTTTTGCTGGATCTGCAAAGAAAAATGTTGAAGGTTGTTCTCCAGTGAGGGAACAATTTCATACAAAAATGTCAGCAGTTCTTGTTTTGTGTTCAGAAGCAATGCTTAAATATGTCACTCTTGAAGAGTGAGCTTTTTCTTTCTCTTTGGAGCATGAGCTTGGCTTTGCTTTACAGTCATTTTATTCAAATTACAATAATAATTTTGGGACCTAGTAGCGTTGTTTTCAAAAAAAAAAAAAAAAAGAAAACCAAAACACAAGCTTTATATCAAACAGAGTTAAGTTGTGCTTCAAATACATGTGAGTGGTAGGTTGCACAGCATGAAAAATAGAAGAATCCTCTGTCCGCCCCCTTCGTGGTATTCTCTTATGTTAGAAACTAACATGTGGGAGAGTAAGGGGCCTTAATCTGAAACACCATTCTCTGTAAACAATGACAGGATTAAAGAAAAAAAGCAGAGCTCAACTGTCATGGGTGTGTAGTGGCTGCTGCTTTTCATGGATGAGTGAAATTACTTGTATAAATTTGCATTTTCCCCTTAGCATCTATATAAACCTATGCTCATTGCCATGCATAGCTATTTTCACGTACAAACTGGTTGGTATGCGGTGGCATGCGATGTAGTGCAATGTTACCTGTGTTAGCAGTAGCTCTAGTTACAAGGAAAAAGCAAGTGTCACTGTGGATGCCCCTTACACTGGGCTGTCCAGGTGTAAGAGGTGCCTTGCGTCACTTGTGACTGAAAGCCAAGAAGGCTGAGGTCTTTGTAATGAAATGATGAAACCAAGCGGCCACTTAAGTGGTAATTTCTCAATTAAATATTGATTAAATGGCCCAAGCAGTCTGCTTTGGACTGACTGAGGTTTGGGATACAGCTGGAGCCTGCTGGGAGAAGAAGACACTGCCACAGTCCGTGTAGGTATTACACTGATTTTAGATGTCTGACGGGTTCTGGAGAGTGTTTGGAGGGTCTAGTCCCTGATTCAGGAGCCTGCCTCTCCTGCTTTTTCTCCAGGTTGCTGCTAAGATGAATCCAGTCAGATGGTGTAGATACCTTCTGGCAGGTCCTCTGCTTTCCCTTGAGATGTTCTGGAAAAAAGGAGAGATTTATTTTTTAAAGTCAAACTATGAAGTATTTGAGCAAAGAATGCAATATACAATTGAGTAAATATTTGGCTTTTTATTGTTGAGGGAGGGGAGGATTTGCTGATTCATTAGTTATTCACACAATACTATTTTTCCATCAGTATTCCCACGTGGTATTCTTGTTTGCTTTATGCTGTGCAATACTCTGACATGAATTTAAAATGAAGAACAATTTTATGCTTTAAAAAACACCAGCAGCTCTGCTAATGTAGACTTTCTCTTGGCTGTGATGCTGGCTGATGTGAGATAGATGAAGGGCTGTTGCACAGTTTCTGTGATGGGACTTTGTAATGTAGATGTTGTGTTTCTCATTTTGTTTTTTTTCTTGCAGTACAACAATTCGTAAATACACAGCACCATGTGTATTTCTCACATTTTCTTTAAAAAAAACAAACTAAAAAAACTCTGAACAAAACCAACAAAACACCAAAAACACCCAAACTCCTAAAATTTTGTGTAATCATGTGAAAATTAAATAGCTGGTCATGACTCACAATGCTTAAAAACTGCCAGGTGCTTTGTAAAACGACAGGTTGTGGATGTAGGTGCTGTCACAGAGCTTTGAAGGGTCTATTCTCCTGTATGTTTTGCCTGTAAACACTTTAAGAATGTCAAGGCCAGGAGGAATGGTACCACAGTGTCTCTAATGCACCCCTTTTCAGATTGTCAACCTTTGTCTCTAATAGATTCATAACAATAGTAATTAAGGGAGAGTATTTATCTCTTGAAATCAGGATGGCAGCTATTCAGCACAGATTAATTGCGTGTTTAGCCTTTTCCCAAGATGAGGCTCTTTGAGATAGGTTTGTCTGACTAGCATTTGCAAATATGTTGGCTCTTTCTGGCTTCAGTGTGTGATCGCAGATGTTGTTTGACTCTTAATTCGATCAGGAATGTGTAGTCTAGAGTTTCTATCTCAAATTGAGGAATGACTAAGAACTAAAGAATCCCAGTGTAAGGAATGCTATTAAGTAATCATTTTTCTCCTGTAGAGATATGAACATCTGCATAGGGTGAGGCAGCTGTAGCTGTGGCCTGCTGTCGTACTTAGCAAAAAGGGGGAATGGTGTTAGGAGATGTTAACTTTCACAATAGCAGTTCTGGTTAATAACTTACTATCATTTCTATGCCTGTATCTTTGTTCTCTTTCTTCTTGGAGCTGCCTGCAGGGTGGTGAGTTGGGAGGGGAAAGAAAGAGCCCTGTTGAAAATTGCTCAGTCTAACACACTTAAAGAAAAAAATACCCAACAAAAAAAAAAACCTGCCTCCAGCTTAATGTGGGTTGAACTTCCCATGAAAAACTCTGCCTTAATGAGCTCAGACCCCTCAGCTCCGCTTTGTCCCGGTCAGCAGGTGAGAAAGAGCTGAGGTCCCTGGTGCGGGTGCCCTGGCTGTGACCCAGGGGCTTCGGGCCCCGATTAGTTCAGCTCTTGTGCTTTCAGGAGAAGTAAGAATGAGAAAACATCTTGTCTTGGAGCCTGGATGTATTCATGGCCCTTGCCTGCAGGTTTGTGCTAGCACTGGAAAAGGCAGTTGTCCAGGAGCCAGGGAAAAAAGGCACAGATTATTTAGGTCTTTCCTAAAGCTGACAAGGAATGGCTCGGAGCAACTATCACAGTGGAGTGTCCAAGATATATCATATTTGATAGCAGTGAAGATCTGGAAACTATTTGCAATTCAAAATCTGTCTTAGGTTTCAGTTGTTGGCTAGTATTTTTATTTTGTCAGCACTTTGTGGCAATGACTTCTGACTGTGTCCCAGCACTGCTTGTGGTGCACTGAATAGCTCAAAAGCAAAGTCAACGCTAAGCAGGAGACCATCTGTGTTGTTAACAGTGTAGCATTATCACACTCAAAACTCTGGCTTGTGTGATTGATAATGTGATCAGACTAGAATTGCTTCCTTTATTTCAAAGAAGCTGAAAAACCAAACCCCCCAAACAATCTGTATGCTTATCTACCAACTTCTGAGCTCATAGGTCAATTTAATTTTGTCAGAGGTGAAACTGAAGAGATATGGGATTTCTTTTTTTTTCCTTAAAGTTCCTGCAGCTAGAACAAAGATCCTAATTAACCTTCCAATAATACAAAGGCTGAGGGAAAAGCAACATCACTTTACAAAGCAAGAGAGGCCCCTCCACATGGGTATCCTGGCAGGCTAATCGGCAACTGCATAGACGGGACCCAGGCAGAGTGTGAATTGCCTCCTGCCCATCTGGAAGGTTGAGGAATGAAGGGTAGCTCAGGGTACTGAGGGAGAAGGAGGGAAGATCAGAGCTAACAGTCTTGTGTGAGCAAAAGGAGTTGCAGATGAGAGGACCGTGATTTCTCTCCTGGCATCCTGTCGCCTAACTCCTAGCACTCTTTACCCAGACCAGTGAACCATACAGCTCTGTTAATGATATCCTCCTTAGTCTTTCCTTCTCAGTCTCAAATGAAGAGTATTTTTCAGGGAAGTGATTCAGCTACAGCTCCTACAATGTGATAACAGGTGGTGGAAACAAAGCTATGTTTGGCAGTAAAAAGCAATGCAAGAACGGTTGTTTGCTTGGGTCTATTCCTTCCTCAAGCTCAATGAAAGGACGAAAGAGCTTTGCTGTGTTGGTGCTATTGCATGCGAGAGGTGTGTCTGTGGAAAAGCACTTTTCAAAATGCACTAAACAGGAGATACAGCAGCAGAATGTGCTGGGGAAGGAGGTTCTCTATTTTCTTTTTCCTTCTTAGTCTTCCCCCTTCCCACATTTAAAATCAAACCAGTTCATCCTCATGCTTTATTATTTGAAAAAGTTATTTTGACCTTTCTGATAATATTGTTGGGAACCAAGAACTGTCTTTTGTTGTACTAAAGTGCTAATGAGTCATAAGTGCATAAGGAGTCATGAAACTGTATTAGGTGTATTAAATTTTGAGTAACTCCTGTAAAAGACACTGCAAGGGGCAGCTAATCACTATGCATTTGAGTTATCTTGGAAGCAAATGGCAATATTCAGCTGAATGCATCCACTGAAACGGCCTAGAAGGAGGTGGCATTGCCTTGCAGTGCAGTGGGAGGTTGTCAATCCACGCTTGATTAATCTGCTCATACCAAATCCGCTCATACCAAAGCGGCATCGCTCCATGTTTCCAGCAAGCTTGTAATAGATAAGTGCATTAATGAGCCCCTGGGTAACTGAAACTGCTCTCAGGGACCAGGGAGGGAAAACAGAAAGGATAAACGTTGTTGACTCAGTTTCTCTTCCTTATATTACGTCTACATATTTTTTCCAAGCAGTGCTTAAGTGATTCCATGTTAAAGTGAGCATTTAAAAATGCCTCTCTGCATCACTAATAGTAGCAGAGCTGTTTTGTGTGGTTTTGAGTGGCTGGGTTATTTAAGCCTTTTTGTTTTGTTTCCCTGAGCTTTCTCTACCCGAAAACATGTTGTGATCTTTGGATCTGAAAGTCTGACTCTTAGTTAGTCACGGCGGGACTATACTGAGTCTTAGTTCGCTGGAGACAAATTTGGGCCAAACCTCCCTTGGGGCCAGCCAAGTGGTCCACTGAGCTGTCTTCTTCTTTTGAGTGGATTCAATTAACTGGTTGGTAAGTGTGTAGAGGTCTCTGCGGGCTAGCGGTAATTTGCGGTCCAGAAAGGTTGGAAATTATTCTAGCCTTAAGAGAAAACATTTTAGGAGGCTACTTAGCTTTTGCAGGGTTGATTGTCTTTTATTTTCACTTTCTGAATATGTTTAATAAAACAGGGATTGCAGCTAAATTTAAGCAAACTGTTGCATTAAGGACTTAAATTTCTCTTTTCCTTTCTTGCAGTGGCTTACCGATAATTGTCTTGCTAATGCATTTAAATTCTACTCCTTAAAAATGTATGATCTGGTTTATTTTGTGGGAGGTCATTGGTTTCACAATACTGTATAAAACTGAAACCAAATCCTCCTGTCTGCAGCTGCAGTGTTAAACAAACCATCATTGTCATGTGGTGAGCATGGCTGTCAAAACACTAAGGGCAAAGTGGGTGACATGAACAGTTCTTCTACCTTAAATATTTATAGAAGAAAATGCAAACTCAGAAGGCTGCCAGCAGACAGACGTACTGCTTAAATCCATTGTTGCGTTGGTGAGGGCATGTATCTTGGTGATGCAGCTTTATGAAGAAGACAGTGAGTTGTTTCTGCTTGTGCGTGGGCTTAATGATCTACCTTTTCTGTGCTTGATGAGCTACCTTTTCTGCACATAAATATATATTAAAAGGAACTGGAAATTTAAAACATCTGAAGAAACACAGTAGCTCTATGTAAGTAATTTGCCACCCAGTGGCCCCCAAAACAGTCTCTTCTTTTTGCCCACTGGTCTTTTGCTACAACAGTCGTAGCAAAAGCTCAGCACAAGCCCTCTCTTGCATGCCTAGCCTTAAGGGCCGGCACGACTTTATTTTAGGTCCTCTGGTGCAAACAGGTGGTGAGCCACAAGCAGCAAGATACCAAGGAGAAAACCATGTAATTAAATCTGACACTGTAGTATAATAAATCTCCATTGTGTTCTTTAGCTTTCTAGATGCCTTTCGAGCAGTACACAATGGCTGTGATTAAATGACTATTGTATTGTCTTAAATAATAAGCTTGAGCCTTCAGATAGGTGACATAATTTAGCAGTAATGAGCGTCAGCTTTGTGTGTTTGATCTCAATGCTTTGAATTTCAGCGTTGTCATTACCATGTCCTTGAGAGATTGTTTTATGCCAAAGAAAACCAGTAAAGTGGGATGGGGGGCAATTTCTATGAGAGTGTGAAGAACCCAACCAATCTGTTGCTCTGAGGACATTGACTTTTTGTTGTATCTCATTTTTAAATATGCAGCATGAAAGCAGTTGGATTGTTGATAAACTGGATCAACTGTTGCTGAGAGAGGTTTTCTCTTTGACAAAAGTATTCCTGGCTGGAAGATGTCTGCTGACAGTACCAGGGACGGGTGTTTCCTTTTGTGTATCAAGATGCACCAAATACCCATAGCAGGGAAGAGGCTTTTCTATCTTTTCCACACCATCATCCCATCCGTCACCTCCTCAGCAGGCTTCTGTGGTGTTTCCTCCCTTGACTGAAGGCAGCAGCTCTTTGATATGAGCTGCTATTTCTTCACACTTCCCTTTCCATTGCTTGGGTTCAGCTGACACAGGAGAAAAAACCATTATATTCTTTTCCCTGCAGCTACCTGTGAAGAGCTTTCCCCTTTTCTGTGCTGTGTATCTGCACAGCACTTTGGCAGAGGCAGGAAGGGAGGGCTGACAGACTACAAAGCACATCAGACCTAATTATTCATCTGGTATAAGGGCCTTTCTTTCCTGCTTGGGATATTTGCTCTGGAGTGTGTGGGTAGTTTGGCTGACATAGTGTGCTGACTTCAAAGCTGTTGCAAAGCACCGAATAAATGCTTCAAGCCCAAATCCATCCTCCTTTGGGCAGCTTGGCCCAAACGAGCAGCCCTAACAGCAGGGTTTGCAGGGCTCGTAAGTGAAGGGTCAATGCTGACTCTCCCCCTTGTCACTAGTTTTGTGGGGATGGTGGGGGGGAAGGGGATTTAAAATCCCTCACCCTTTCCTATTAAGTCTGACTCATTTTGTCTGGTTTAGCATTGTGGTAGAAAGAAACATAATGGATTTGTTAGGGTCAGTGCTTCACAATGTGACAGTTGACTTTGATGGGCAATAGGGCCTAGTTTGCCACTCCAGACAAAGGATGTGTAGGTCTTGCAGGCTGCCATCTGTTTCTAAAAGCAAGTTTTTGTGGACAAGGGATGCAGCTTGCATGCTGAAAAAGTTGGGGTTCTTTTCTTGAGAACTGCTGAGCCTTTGTATTTGAGCTTTTAATTTCAAAACTAAGTACCGTTTATTAATAGCAGGACTCCCCTTTTGCCCTCCCCCAGGCAAGACACACATCCAAATCTCATTTGCGATGCATTGGTGTCTTCTAAAATACTTGCATTTTAGAATATAGGTACTCATCCCACAGGTATGCTCTATTCTTCTCTCCAGCCCCCATCCAAGTTCTCTGAAATGCAATGTCTGGCTGCATTTGGGTTGTTTTCATTTATTCTGATACATAAGCATGTAAGGCACAGATTGGAGAAAAGATAATGTTCAGTCTTTGTTTGATTTTTCCCTTGTGCTGAAGTTTTGTCTTGTGCCCTCTTAAAAACAGCAGAAAAAATAGTTGATTGTCCTCTGCCCCTATAATCCAGACTGGAAAGCCCAACTTTCCTGCAGTGATTCCACTGCAGTCTCTTAAATAAAATGGCCAGCTGACCTGCAGGGCTTAGACGTGCTGACAAGTAGGATCTATTTACATGCCATGTGTTAACCTGACTGTTAATGGATTGTTTCTATGTATAACTACTGGAGGTAGCACAGAGCTGTGCAATCCAGGTCTGGAGGGCAGGAAAACATCCTGCTGCAGGGCTTAGCAAAAATAATGAGTAAAACCTCTGGAGTTTTCTTCTTTCCAGCTGGAGATGAACAGGACTGCTGGCACTGATGAAGAGGTCTTGGCTCACAATCCTGTCCTGCCCATTTCTTTAGCGAGTTGCTCTCCTTATGCAGTATGAGGGTGGGGGGGAGAAGGTGTTTATCCAGTCCTTCCTAACACTTGTATGATGCGTTTTGGTTTGGGTTTTTTTGGTTTAGTTTTGATTTTTTTTTTTTCTTCCCCTAGAGGAGTAACTAGTGTGGTTGCTGCAGTTGTGCATGTATACCTGTGCATCACTGAGTATGGGGCTGGAAATGCAATGCTCCCCTTGTTGTGGCAAGTGAGTTAATATGCCACCAATGAATGTTACATTAAAAACATGGTGGTAGCCAAGAGAAACTGGCATCTTCCACTCACCCCCAAACACAAAAGCCCATGAACCATGCCAGAAGCACCTGCCTCTGTAGCCATCCTGGGTACCTCAGCACCCTCCTGCAAACCAGCGTTTGCCACAGGCACTTTTTCTTTGTTCCTGCCAGTTGCCAGCCACTAGCAGAAAGCTGGCAAGCGGTGTGGGGACTTGTGCTATCGTTGCCAGAGGATTTCTGGCCATTCCTGGAATTAACCTTTTCTCCAAACCCACTCACAGAATCACAGAATGAATCACAGAATCACAGAATGTTAGGGATTGGAAGGGACCTCGAAAGATCATCTAGTCCAACACCCCTGCCAGAGCAGGAACACCTAGATCAGATCTCACAGGAACGCATCCAGGCGGGCTTTGAATGTGTCCGGAGAAGGAGACTCCACAACCTCTCTGGGCAGCCTGTTCCAGTGCTCTGTCACCCTCACTGGAAAGAAGTTTTTTCTCATGTTCAAGTGGAACCTCCTATGTTCCNTCTCACCAGGGCAGAGTAGAGGGGGAGGAGAACCTCTCTTGACCTACTGACCACCCCCCTTCTGATACACCCCAGGATGCCATTGGCCTTCTTGGCCACGAGGGCACAGTGCTGGCTCATGGTCATCCTGCTGTCCACCAGGACCCCCAGGTCCCTCTCCCCTACACTACTCTCCAACAGCTCAGTACCCAACAAGCAGCATGGTGGTGGGGGCTGGCACAGGAGAGCTGCTGGCTTGCTGGCCTAGCCCTGCCCTGCCCTGCAGCCTGCCTCTGGGCAGATGGACACACGGCCATCAGCTGGTGAGCAGCATGACCAGCTCCAATTCCCTGTCCAGGCTTTCCTTGCAGCTCTGCACCTGAGCCAGTGCTGCTTGAGCAAGGAGAGCTTTTATTCCATGCAGGCAGCTGTGAACAGAGGAAGATGGTAGGAGGCTGCTTTACCAAAGTGTCTTCATCTTAAGCAGATTAAAATGGAAAGGATTTTTTTTAAGAAAAATTTTCATAATGGGATTCAGTAGTCAATGATGATGCATTAAGTACTTACAGGTGGTTGTGTTATCACTATATTTAAAATGAGTGAGTTTAGGGAGGTAACGTGCTCTTTATGGTCCATTTGTGGTCTCTGGGCTTTTGGCAACATGTATAGACTGCTTCATGGGAGCTGTTGAACTTTGTCACAGTGGTAGCTGTAAGAATCTCTGTCTTCTCTTTCATGTGGTCTTTGTATCTTCTACACCTTTAAAAAAGATGGGGTGGGGGGGGAGATGCAGCAAGAGATACTTAAGAAAAATGGTGGAAACATCATTCATAGAAACAGTAATTGATTTAGTTGGTTTAGCCAAAGAAGCTTTGGCTCTGTTGGGGAAAAACTACTTTTCTGCTGTACTTAATTGAATTTGCCAAGCTGGAACAAGCTCTGGCATAGCAGTTTCAACCCTTGCCTTTGCTAGTCAGCAGCATTCAAAGCTGCAGAGAGGTGAAGAAAAATGCCCAGCAAATGCTGTATGAACTAGAGAGCCAGCACTGAAATGCCTTTTTGACCTGGTGGTGATGATGGGTCATTTCCTCCTTCTGAGTCAGTTTGGGACATTTGGGCATGTGTCCAACGCACACAAATGAATTTCTTAGCACAAGCAGCATGGGTTGCCACTGCAGGGGTTTTCTTCCTTGCAGAGGTCTGTGTGTGTATTCAGCGCCATCCCGGCAGGTGCCTGCACGAGGTGTGCTGTGGAGAACGCATCTGATCTGATCAAGCCTGTATGGAGAAAGAAAACTGAGATTACTTTTGAAATGTGAGAGTAAGCCAAGAGTTTTCACATCTCATTACATAGGAGTGTTATTTGTGTCTGGAAGAATAAGGGTATAGTAGGGGAGTCTAAAGCCTGAATTTTAATCCTGGCATGACATTGACTGTAGGTCCCAAGGAGCTTTATGTTCTGTCTTTCCTGCAGTCTACTGGAAAAAATGTGTTATTTGTACAGGGCACTGGAAGCATTGGCTATGAAAGCTGCAGCTATTTACACATACAGTTGTCTGGTTCTGAACCAGTTCAGCACTGAGTGGTTTCAGCCTGCGTAGTGGGATGGTAGGGGACTAACATCCAACCAAATGAGTTGTTCCTTTAATTGGGAAGGGGAGGAGTGGTGTGCAAATGAATGCCTTCCATTTGAGTTAATTTGGAGCTGTGGATGTAGGAGCTGCTGTTTTTGTTTGATAAACTTGATAAGCGTCATCTGTTGTAACAGTGATTTCAATTGGAGGAAGATAAATTGAGATGGAGAAGGAAATTGGAGGGCATAAGCTCAAGCCTGAGCAGGAAGGCCGTTTTAATAACCTTGTAAAATGCATGTTGCTTTGGTTTGGGATGAATGCCAGCTCTTCAAAGTTTTTGAGGTAAAAAGGCAGAGACCTCAAGTTCTTCAGGTATATTTGAATATAGTATTTTAATATATTTGAGATGCCTCTGAGCAGTGAGACAAATTTAAACCAACAGAGCAAGATAGAAGACTAAATTCCTTGTGAAAACAGGCAGGCTCTCTGCTGGGTTTGTGTTCTTAGTCCTAGGATGAGAGCTTTCTGTTTGTGCTGTCTAAAATACTCATCAGTAAGATGTGCTGATAGAAAGGAAGAATTTAGTGCAGTCAGGGGAAGAGTGATGTAGTTTATCTGTGGGCATGGGTGCGCCTTTGTGGGCGTGTGAGATTCCTGCCCTGGATTAAGGGAGATTGTGTTTCTGCTGGACCCTGAGGAAATGACTGTGAGTGCAGTGAATAGTATTTGAGGCGGTAAAGAATAGGAGGCAATGAATGCAAGTCTCTTTCTAATTCAAGATTATCTTTTGGGGTTTTTTTTGTTTGGTGTATGAAAATAGCCCGGATACAAAGCTTGAGGTTAAAAAGCACACTAAAATTGGAATACAGACTGCTGTTTGGAAAAGAGAACTTGCAGAGATTTGTAGGGGAGGAGAAGTCTGTAGCCTAACACATAGATAGGCAAAACCAATAAGAGACTTGATAGTTTTTTCCAGGTTATAAGGGAAAAAAATTATCAAACAGAAGAGTAGTGAGTTGGTAATGCTGAAAGTCAAATTGTTTTACAACACTGTCAAAAATCCTTAAAGCGAAGATGCACAGTTCCTGGGAGGCCAAGGGTGCTGGCAGCAGGTCTTTGTCCAGACCGGTGGGGAAGCATGTGTGTGTGTATGCATGCATGTGCAGATCACGTTCCTTTCCTCTGTCACAGCTGAAGGGGCTCCAAATAACCCAGGTTGTTAGAAAATAGAGTTTCTGCAGGCTCACAACGTGACACTTTTCTGCTTGCTAGATGAGAATTCAGAGGAGTTTTCGGATAGTTCTACGTTAGGCCAACAGGTACAGCTTCAAGAAGCAGCATGAAAATTTAATGGCAGCTTGTGTGTGTTTTTTCTGCGCCAGCTCTGAGAATTAAATGTAATTTTATAGATATAGAATCTTTTGCATGGGGTGTCCAGTTAGTGATCTGAGCAAAGCCTCCTTCAGTTGGTGCCAAGGACCTTGCAGATGAAGAATGTGCAGTGGCTTTTTTTTATGGTGCATGACAATTGATTCTGTCATGGTTCAAAGGCCACCGCACAGCCTTGCTAAAAGCCTCGGGTGCTGAGGCAAGGATTGGGAAGGTTCACTCACCACTTATGGTCATGGGCAAGAAACAAACTTGACTTGGGAAAACACAAAAAAACCCAATTTAGTTTGTTAACAATCAAACACAGAGCAAGACAATGAGAAAGAGAACTACATCTTAAGAAGGCACCTCTCCCCTACCCCTCCCTTCTTCCTGGGCCCAAAGGCTTTGTTCCTGATTTCTCTACCTTGTCCCCCTGCCAGCACAGGGGGCAGGGAATGGGGGTTGCGGTCAGTCCATCCCGTGTTGTCTCTGCTGCTCCTTCCTTCTCAAGGGAGGGAGGGCTTCTCACAGTCTTCCCTGCTCCAGCGTGGGGTTCCTCTCCTGGGAGAGTCCTTCACAAACTGCTCCAACGTGAGTCCTTCCCACAGGTGCAGTTCTCTGCTGACTGCTCTTCTGCAGATTCACGGCCTTCTTCGGGCACAGTTCCTTCTTCCAGCGCGGTGTCCTCCATGGATACATCTCCATAAGTTGCAGGCAAGCTCTGCTCTCCATGGGATGCACAGGCACATCGCCAGCTCTTCACCATGGGCTGCAGGGGAGTCTCTTGCACTAGCACCTCCTCCCATATATATTTTTATGTATCTCTATATATTTGTACTACAAGATGAAATAATGTTAAAACTCTGATAGACCAAATCGCAGTATTTCTTAAATGGGTACAGCATTTACATTTTTGTTGCGGTACGGCTCTGATGCAGTCATTTACCACAAGCTTCTCCAGAAGGCTTGGTTTGTGCTGTGAAAGCACAAGCTTAATTATGTCCACATGCACCAAAATGTTCAGCGGTGTTAGAAGAGACTAGTGGCTGACACCTGTCTTTTTTCCCCTCCTTTTGAAGCTAGCAGGCAGCACGTTGTCAACCAAAGTGGTGCTTTTTAGTGCTGTGTGGTCTTTTCCCCTGCACTGTTCTGCAAGGTCATGGGTAGCTTGTGAAATAGGCTGCAAAAGTTGTCCTGCTGTTGAAGCAGCGAGTGAGGACCAAGTTAAGCATTTTGGTGTGGTAGTGATGGTTACTGCAGCACTGGCAAAGCAGGGACTGGAGGAAGAAGAGAGTTGCTACTATTCATGACAAATTTTAGGGAGATGTGTGACTTGATCAGGTCTGATCTGTCTGGTGACACTTAACTGCACAAAAAGACTTAAATGAACTATAATGCTGAAATTCTCATGGGTGGGAGCATGGAACAGATTTTGAGTTTTCATAGACTCAAGCCTAATCACTGATATCTAAAAGTCTTTATTTCAAAAATAATTTTTCAAAACAAGTTTTCTTATTCTTCAGTCTTTGACTCTTGTATTGGAGTATTAACAGAAAGAGAGAGTTATTTGAGGGCTTTTTTTTTTTTTTTTTTTTTTNGCAAGAGGGAGTGTGGTGGAAGAGGCCTCAGAGGACTTGCTCTGACAGAAGTAGATACCTTCAAAAGAGTCCTCTGCTCTGCAAGCTTTGTCTTTCTCCACAATACTTAACCTGTCTAGTAGGAAAAAGGTCTTAAAATTCTCTTTGCCTTCTGTCTTACCTTGCTGCAACTCCAAAGAAAAATAGTTTCCTTTTTGAAACATACCAAATTAATGTAAAATGACTAATCACAGTTGTTGCCATATGTTGTATTACTGAGTTAAATTTAGTTAGAAGGCTCAATTAATAACTAGGTTGTCTTATTCAGAGCTGCAAATGCTGTTCTGTGCTGTATATCGATGTCTGCCTAGGTCGCCCAAGGGTCAGCCTAGTGCCAAAGAGGATTCAGAGTGCTTCCTATTACCCAGTAATGGTGGATAACCCACGGCAGTTCCTGTCCTTGTCAGATGTACTGTCCATTTTGTCTAATAGTTGGAATATGCTGTCGCTATGGAATTTGATTCATTGACAGTGTTATAAAATAACTCTCCCTAAGGGTGCACATCTTCATGGTTGCCCTTTGGAAAGGTTGATTTACATACTGAAATAGTAGAGATCTTCTGTGTGTGCACATGCATCCTTCTGCAGAGCCCAGTGCGCTGAGATTGGTGGACACAGGTAATAGCCAGTCAACGTTTCATCCTCTACTAATATCAAAGGACGTTTCTGTTTTGCTTTCTCCTATGTACCCAGAGTTCTTCTCTTTATGAGCTTCCCCAGCCTGTGAAATAATTCAGGTGATGCCTGTACAAGGGTTTGTTTGATAAGTGGGGTTTATCCCCATCACTGTATTGCATTTCTGTTGCAACTTTTAACCTTATTTTGGGAAGTTGTTTAGTGGGGGTGGGGATGGGAGGATGGGGAGGTGGGGAGTCATAGCTTGTTGAGAGAAGATGATATTTTTGGAAGTGAGCGAGAAGGATGTAGCTATTTGGATTGCATCCTTGAAGCTGCCAGATTGACTTTCCGAAGACTGTACCAGTGCAGGCATTTTAACATTTTTTGAAGAATATGCTTACTGCTCTTTTACACAACATTAGGAAACTATTCCAGCTTAGGAAGATGCTGGGCCCCTCCAGTAGTCTAAGAAACTGCTGCAGCAGTGTGTGTATTGCCCCCGAAAGGGAGCTGGTGCACCCTGCCGTTTTGGAAACCTGTCTCAAATGGTACAGCAACCTTTCAGTGCATGGTTACTCATGCTCAACAGGCCATAGTACTACAAACAGAGGCAAGAATATGAAGAAATAAAATGTTAATCAGATTGAAGTTCAATGTAATAATTGCATTAATCAAAACTGCCCTGCTATTTAGTACAAAACCAGTTGAAACAAAGTAATGGACTCATCAATATGGATTTCATTCATTTGCAAATTATTCCGTCAATATTTTGCTATTTGATGCATTCATTTTATCCAGTTCATTTGCTGTGTAGCTATTATTTCTCACCAGACGGTCTCAGCCTTCCACAGAAGGCAACTTAACAATGGCAAGACTCAGTTTATCAGCATGTTTGCTCACTGTGGGTCTGCCAATGAAGTATACAGGAGGTTGTCTATAGGCCTTAAGTTTGGGCTTGCCTATAGAAAATTCCTGGGAGAGCCCCCAAAATCCTTCTATGAAGAGTGAAAGAGAGCTTCTAGATCCCATTTTAATTTGGGTTTTTGTGTTGTGGCTGGCTGAGCGTTCAGCAGATCTGCACCTCTGAGCACCTGGGAAGCAGTGGCACAGGCTGACAGAAGAGGTTTGGGGATGCTCCCCTCCAGAGTCCTGTGCTCAGGCTGCATGCTCTTCCCTACTTAATAGGCAGTATCCCTGAAGTGTTCCTCAAGAGGAGTAGTACTAAAACCTTGTCTTCTGATGAGAATTGGTGCATTTTTCTAGGGCAGAACACAGGTCACTGCTTTGCTGTGTCTTGAAGAACTGCAGTAGCTGGCTGAATAAAAAGCTTTTGCAAGTTGCATAAACTATGTGGTACAGCATGGCACAAGGTAATGCAGCACATTGTGAAATATTAATGTAAAACTTTAAATCTTGCTTTAAAAACTTGTTAAACTTTAATTAAAACAAGCATGGTTTAGACACCTCATTAAATTGTTAGAACTTGATTTTCAATGTGTGAGTTCAAGCAGGAGAGGATTATCCTGAAACAGGATTTCCACTGCTGCTCCTCTCCTTCAGAATAGGAGGGAAGCACCAGAAAGTAAAGTATGACATTAGCAGTGCCGGTTACAGCAATCTGCATGGATTTAAGCCACTAAATTCGTATTGCTAAAACCGCTTGCACCAGGAAGTAAAGAGCAATTGTTCATCACCTTCTTCTTAATGGGATCCATAAATCTCTTGGACCCAATGAAAGCTGCAGAGCACAAGAGGAACTTTGATTCTGTAAAGCAGATACAAGGTTCAGCATGAGATTGAGGAAGTCCCTCTCCACACTCCCAGGATTTGTCCCTGTATTTTATCCAGCTGAGGACTGGTCAGGTATTTCACCTGACAACACTGAGCTCATCCCAGTCAGATGAGTGGTGTCACAAAGTGACTATGGAGTTACAGTCACCATACGGGTCTTGTCTGTGGTAATTTTTACAAGCTTCTTGGCTTAGCCAGACATGATGTTTTTCCTTGAGTAAAGTGTTGTCAGTGGCACAGCATCATTTGAAGTAGTGCATAATCCCTAATGTAGGCTCTGAAGGACTGACTGTATGTAGTGATTGACTTGGCAATGCTTTGGAACACCCTGTCTGCAGCCAGGTGGTCCGTGGCTCTGATATGGAGAACTCGGGCACTGGTGCATAGATCTCTAAGAGGGCCTTTTGGTTTTGGTAGCAGCAATTATGATTCAGTGGTTCTGTAAAACTCATAGTTCTCTTCGGTTGATCCAAATACATTTAAAAAAAAGTAATAAAATCTCAAGCTCATTTCAGGGATGACTATTACAAAGTAGTAAAGAGCCTCAGGCTCTTCAGGTGCAGGCTTCTCTCACTGCAGTAGTTGCCTTGGTGTAAATTATAAATGTAGTCATGTTGAACAGCAGCATGTTATTAGACTGCTTGGCGGTAGGGTGTGTGTGGGAGGGAGAGCAGAAATGAGCAGTATCCTCTTAAGAGGAAGCCACTGGCTACATATTTGGAAAACCCCGTGATTGCCCCTTTATGAGCCGCCTTTTGGTAAGGTAGCTATGGGAATCTTCTTTCAGAAAGAGGTAATTACATATTTTTTATTATCCTACATTTTGGTTAGTTTTCATGTACTTCATTATTCTCTTATTTTCTTCTGTGTCCTAACAGTTTTCTTTTGGAAGTTTGGAGACTCAGATGCTAGAGAATGCCTGTCTTTTATTGGCATTTTTTTGAATCAGTGCACATTAAAATCTTTCTTCCTTTAAATAAAAATTACCACTATTCAGAAATTTAAAACTTGTTTTGCCTGTGAAACTAGAGACAGTTTCCCTAAACTGTTTAAAGCTGGTTGGTGCTGCTTGCTTCCTTTTCCTCATATCCTCCCCCTCCTCCAGGTGTCTTTGCAACAGAAGAGACTGAAACCATCTTTGAGGCATCGCTAGCATACCATGCAATGCACTGAAGCTTGTGGAGACTTATATTGTAATTAACTTGCAGATGTTTAACATGAAAATTTTATATGTGGATCTGACTGTAACATCACTTACCATCTGTAAATAAAACAAGGACAGGGCTTTGCAATAATAATGAGACTTGTTAGTCGAAAGACGTGAAAATCTGAAACAGAGATGTCCAAGATCCTTTCGTGGCACTTGTAGCAAAGTAAATCAACTCAGCTGTGCAGGTGCTTAGAACAACAAGGACACAGGAAATAGAAAACTTTGATTTCTCTCTTAAAATAGACAAAATTAACTACAAGCACAGCTTGTGGTGCTTATTTCTAGCCAGTGTAAACCTTCTTGTTACATCACCCATAGTCTCCTCCTGGCAACAGTCCAGCAGTAACGGCTGCTGGCTCTGGATTAGATGTGAAGAGCTTGAAGTGACACGAGCCTACTTTTTTTTGGTTTCTCTAATGCTACAAAGATCATAATTCAGAAGCTCTGATGGCAGCTCTGAGGCAATTAGAGGTGACCAAGATTATGCAGAGCATAAAATTACCGAGGTTGTTCCCTGTTATTTACCATAGTGACTGTCCTTTTGCAGGGACCCATTGTGTACCAAGCACTCCTGAAAATGTTATTACTACGGGCAAAGCAGATAGTGACCTGTGGGGACTAAGCCTCAGCGTTAGTTAAAAGTGAGTGCATTTAAGACAGACCAGAGAGTGTGTTTGAGCAGTAGCAATAGATAGAAAATGATAAACGGGCCAGCAAAATGGTAACGATCAAAGTTATAAGAGAAAGAATATGGATGTGTCTGATCCTTGCTAAATGCTTGACAAGTGATGCTAACGCAGCTTGGAGAACTGAGTCTTCATTTCTTCCTGCCTCCTTCCCAGCCAGAGCCCATGGAGCAGGTACACAGATGAGAAATTAAGCAGAAGATTGCAGCCACTTTAAGGGCAGCAAATCCTGTTCCCTAAAATGCATGTAGATGGTTAGTGAAGCTTCATTTTATATTCCGCTTCATCTCTAATGTGGCCTTGCAGAAATCTTGTAATTTTTGTAGCTGCTTCAAATAATTCAACACTCTTTCTGAATTAAGGCAGTAAATTGCACAGATAAGTACCAAAAGATTATTTACTTTTTCTTTAGATTGTGGACTTAATAATTACTAAAAAGTTATCATATTCACTAATTTATAAAAAAAGGGATGTAATACTTTCCTGTTAGGTATAGGCCTGTCACTTGTAACAAGTGCAACATGAACATATTCCCATCTTTTTTGTCCAGTTGTTTATTGTTGTACAGTGTTTCAAATAGCTGTTACTGAGTAATTGAACCTGTCTCCACATATGTTTTCAGATGAGTCTTACTGATAATGTGTGAAAAGTAACAGATGCTTCAGGGTAGCATCTGTCTTAATGTTCTTTAGGAGAAAAGTGTAAAGCCCTAGATTCAGGGCAGTTAGGTACACATTTTTGATCCATAATTTTTTATTTCATTCCTGAGTGCTCCTTTAACATCGCTCATCTACTTGGGATATGTGTTTTGTTGCCTTTTTTCCTGTGACTGGATTTAAGATAGCTGACTTATGTTTCTTCGTATTTCTCGAAAGCAAAATGATGAGCCAGAGCTGAGTCATTTTATACTTTGAAAGATTAAGTAAAATTTGGGATATTAAACTTATTGGTTTGGGTGAATGTTGCAGTGAAGCTGTCATATTACTGAGGACCATCACTGTTCATCCAGGCATCTTGCTGCGGTCCGTTAAACAGAACGACAGCTACAGGAAACATATGGTTTCAGTTTTAGTGGCATAGTGTGTTAGGCAATTCACGATTTGTGTTCTTAACCTGTTTATTGGGCCTGATTTTTAGTAACCTCCATCAGCAGTGTGTGTTTGTTCTAAGGTGGCTTGTGTCAAGCTTCCTGCCAATTTATTGGTGGGGCACTGTGTCTGTTTACAACACAGATGTCTGCCTCCTACAATGCAGTCATACAGTTCCCATTCAGATTGAGCTTTTTTTAGAGCCATTTGAATGTTTTTAATATTCAAGCCCACTGCAGTCTCATAACTTAACCTGCTAGCTGAAGTGAAGGCTTTTAAATGAGACTCTTCACTGCTGTTCCTATGGTTACACTGGAACAGAAACCTGCTAAATAGGAGCCAGAAGGGCACTGAAAATCTAGTAGCAGTTCCTATCATTATTGCAATTTTACAATTTCCAATTTATTCTTTCATTTTCTTTGCAATATTTTCCTCTTTAAGTGGAAGCATGTCTTTCTGAGGATTAGTGGCTGCTACTGTTGGAAAACAGTAGCTAAAAGATGATGGAGACAGACCCCCTGGTAACGTGTTTTTGTTCTGCTTGCATGTGGATTTATTTTTTTGCCCCCTTCTATCACAGTTAAATTTCAAAGCGCTCTTTGTGTGCAATTCTAAGAGGTAGCTGCAAGCAACTGGGATGCAAACTACAAACCAGCGTCAACGTACACCTCCCTATCAGATGGTGGGAGTAATAAGTGGTACATTAATTGCTATTGTGGGGAAATAATACATATTTAAAGCAAACAACCAGCATTTTCTTGAGCACTGAAACAAATGGAGCACCAGTCTCCTGTGGATTTGCCTTGTGCATGATTGATTTTTACTGTCTGAGAATTAGCATGAGCCTTTCCTCACAGCTGGGGCATTTTGTGGTGTTTCTCTCATGTCAAATCTCCAGGGGAAAGCACACATGGCAGTGCTGGTGTGAGCTGTGGTGTCCTACCTCTCATCCCCACCCTATGCCCACCGTTGGGTTAGAGCAGAGGAGTCTTCCTACTTACCCAGCTTCGCCGTCTACTTTTGCTAGCGCAAGAGTGCATCAGGTCACCGCTCATCGTCTCTGCTCATCCCTTGGGCTCCCTGGAGAGGCATGTGGGGCGGTTGGGGCACTTGGCTGCTTTTGCCTAGAGATTGGAGAGGACGCGGCAGGACCCGGGCGGCCGCTGGAGGAATGCAAGGGAGAAGATGCTTAGCAGTCAGTGATGGGACTGCTCTGTGTCCCTCTTGACCCCCCCCGCATTAGTGAGAAGCTGAAACAGCCCCCCCCATCTCTCTCTTGGTGGTGCCAAGCAGGCAGCTGGCTGTTGCTGTGTCGCCTGTCCTCAGCAGGTCCGCTGTGAGCTGCCTCTCCCAGAGAGTCCCTTTCCCTCTGCCCAACCTTCCTTGGGCAGCAGGCTGAGATGTCACTTCTGTTATCTCACAAATGCTGGTGAATGTAGACAGTTTCCACTGGAGAGCAGGGTGAATGGTAGCTGCGGGAAGGCGTGTTACCTGCTTGGGAGTGGACCTCTTGGGGTTTGTTCTGGTTCCTGTTTAAAAGCATTGCCCTTGTGGAAACATCCTCAAGCCCTGTGGCATGAGAGCAGCTGAAGGCAGCTTTTGTACTGTAAAAGCCCAGGGTAAATAGACATCTATATAAATAACACTTGGGGACACATTAAAACAGAAGAATATTCTAGCTGTTCTCTGGATAGGTGAGTTTGCCTTGCTTTTTAGATTATTGTGAAGGGTGGGTAGAAAATCATCATAAAAGAGGAGCAAAGAAGATTGGGCCATAATCACATAATGCAAGCTTGCTTTCTCTTTTATAATACTGCTTGCAACTCGTGTAATTTGCAAGAGTTGTTAAACCAAAGAAAAAATTACAGTAAAGAAATATGGAATTGTAACAGAGATGGTATAGAGGGAAAATGGCACGACTACAAATTGTGAATTAGGGGTCTGTTTCCTGCTCTGAATAATTTCAAGCTGTGTTACTGGTGCCTAATGGAGCAATCCTTGATTGTGTCTAGGTGGTAAAGTGTCAAGAACACCTGGGGCCAGAGGGGTTAGAAATGGTAACAAGCTGTTGGGGCACTGGGAGGGAAAGCAGCCAAGCAACAAACTGTAGTGATATGTACCTATTTTTCAGTCACACTTCGTGATAAATTAATTGCTTTTGGTGGTGGCTTCTGCTCTTTGAGTTAGTAGCTTAGCTCTGACCTGTGGATGTTATAGGGCACTGGGGTTGGGGCTCCCTGGGAGTTGGGGTGCACCTACTCCCTGTCCCCCTGTGTCAGGGAGCCAGCCTGGCTGTGTCCTGCCACGCACAGCCTGCGAGCAGCCACCTCCTTGGTGCCATGCTGTTTTCTCCAGAAAATCCAGGGTTTGGCATAGTGATGGTACTCCAGGGCCCTCATTTCTGGGATAGCCACTCTGAAGAAAGGGAATATCTTGTGTCCATCACTTGACCTGAAATATTCTCTATCTTGAAGCAGCTTGAGGTAAATATAAAAGATTATTTTTTAATTAAATAAATCACAGGATTGAAATGTGGACAGCACAGTTGCAAAGTTGAGAAAAACAGGTGGACAGGGATGAAAGGAAAATTAGAACTATTGTTTCTTGGACTGCCTTCTGCCAGCCAAACAGCTGTCTGTGTCTCCCTGCTTTGGAGATCCTTGTATCCCTCTAACCCCATTGATTTCCCCAAGAGCCAGCCAGCTGTGTGCTGGTCTGGTACCTGGCTAAGACTTATGTGCTAGAAGGCTGATGGCAAATCACTAGAGTTTTCCATATGAAACTTAAAATGTATATGGGGTGTAACTGTGATCAATGCACCCTGCATGCTGTGAAGTTTCACTTGAGACCAGCAATGATGGTGGGTGGTGGTTGGTTTGAAGGCAGCTTGTGCAGCTTAGTCATAAGGAATACTGTAGCAAAGTGATTAACAGGAACTCATTCGAGTGCCTGTTCTCCAAGGGATGATGGGACAATGAATGTCCAGTGCTAGATCTGAGACTTCTGCTAAGCTTCATCTGTAATAATGTTTTAGTGGAGATGAATTTCCATCACTGGTGCAGTAAATAGCTCTGCTATGGTAAATTTACTGAACTGTTTAGTAACGGTTGCTGACTCCTAATAGACTGGCCTTTCTCTCCAGTCTTCTACTTTCAGGGAAGTGAAATTATTGTTCCAGAAGCTAGTGGTTTATTGGTGTTCATTTTGAGATGCTTAAAATCTCCATCAGTCTTTGATACAGTTATCTTTATGTAAACACAGTAAGTCTTGGAGATAAAATGGGGAAGTTAAGAAAAGCTGTTAACTGCATGAATAAATTCTGAATTTAAAATTAGTAACATTTCTGTCTTGTCAATATATAGACTTACAAAAGTTCACTTTGTACTTCCCCCTCCCCTTCTGTGTCCATTTTTGTCTTTGAAGTTTCTTTTTTTTCTTCTCAGCGTCATCAGTAAGACTGGCTTTTTCTTTTCACTGTGTGAAGTCCTTCTGCACTGAGTTCCCCAAGTGGTTTTAAATGCAAAGTTCATTTGGTCTACACCTAGACACTGGGAACTACTGAAACATATCAATTCCTTCTGTTTTCCTGCTGGGCAAGATTGAAGTCTAAGATGGGCCAGCAAAGAGTTTAGTGAAATAACTTCTTTTGACAGGATTTTGATGGGAGTTGCCTGTGGTGATGATGAAGCAGCAGTTAGTAGCTCTGGGAACCTTGTCGTGATATTGAGAGCCCTACTCTGCCCTGCAAAGGGTGACATGCCTTCTCCTTCTGCAGGTACCTATATAATTGGAAGATTCTGTTTATTGCTGAAGATAGCTGCCAAGTCCTTCAGGCATGTGTTTTATTTGTTCTTAATAAAGTGGAGAAAGTTGCTACCTTTTTAGTCAAGGTGCTACGGTTGTCGTACAATTTGGGTGCCATACCTGAGTGAAGAGGAGGGACATCTCTTTTAAAATGAGTAGGATATAAGAAAATAGATTAAACTTTGTGGTTTTACTCATTTATGGTTAGCATTTGTGGAGCAGAAGTTCTGTAGCCACTAATAAACTTATAAGAAAGGTTAATTGATGTATTTTCTTTTCACTCTTTCAAAGACACAACTTCCTTTCCCCTATCTCAACCTTCCTTCTGGTGGCCTTGAACAAGAAGAAGATGTATTTTTTTCTTTTCTTACTCCTTCTGCTGTTCAAGAGCACGTGGGACCCAAAGCCTGTTAACAAGAAAAGAAGTGTTTGTTGTGTTGTTGTTTTATTTTTTTTTTTTTTTAATGGGCTTTATAATTGAGATGGTATATTGCTCTTTAGGAGTGTTGCAGGTGACATGTGAAGTAAAACTAAAATAAGGAATATCTTTAGTTGCCTTTAGTTTCTGGGATCTCCTTTATTGGCTAGGCACACCACTTGGGAAGTACCACCCGGAGCCTTCTCCACAGCTGTCTGGGTGCCAGTCCCTGCTCTCACACCATTATTTAAGGCCTGGTTAGCAGGATCCCCGTGCACATGAAGCTGGATGGGAGACCAACCCCTGAAATGTTCATGCACAGACTGAAAATCTGGACAACTGGGTTATTTTTGAGATCCTCCTTGCGTGTCTCCTTCCAACATATTAATGGAGCACTTTTTTTTTTGTGCAGTAAGCCATTTTTGGTTGATGTCACCTATTCTGGGAGGCAGGAGAGGGAATTTTAGACCCATTTTTCTCCTCCAGCAAGCAAAAAAAACCCCAAACGCCAACATATCTTTCATGCCCGAAGCCAAGTGTTCTACTTGTCATGTTCTTCTGTGCCATGTTAAAGCAGACTCTTGCCATTGCCTTAAAAAGAAGCTATAGCTGCACTTTGTGAGGATACTACACTCCTAAAATATTTGAAGCTTGCTTGCTGGATCAAGTCATGCAGGGACTGGAAATTAGGCAAAGTGGTGCTTGAACTATAGCTGACATGGTCACTAGCTTTGTCTCTGGTGGTTGAGCAAGGAAACATGATGGAAAGGAGGATCCTGCAGAGCTGGAGGCACCCAAAGAATTTCCAGGCCAAAGGAGGAGTTATTTAACAAATCCATAAAACCCAAATCAGTGAGTGGCCAGCCCTGCAAGTGCCAAAAGCCAGGCTTTTCCCATACAGAGAAGAAAACCCCTATGATACTGAATGAACTTTCAGATGTGGGTTTAAAGTTTTTCAAAGACCAAATTGCTCAGCAGTGTTACTTTTCCATTAAACCCATTTTGTAAGAGCCTGAGTAATACCAGCCTTGCTGACAGTAAGTCTGTGAAAGCAGCTCACGTGCAAGTGTTGCCTCTGTGCATGTGCTGCCTCTGGGAAGATGATGAATTCTGTAATTCATGTCAAGAGTTCTGTGCATCATTCTGCAAACAGAGAGGATGCTTCAGATCAAATCAATAGATTACTCCTGAGGAGGAAACCTTCCAAATCGGATACCCTCTGCATTTTAAAAACAAGCTTCATAGCTAATACTGGCGTACAGGCAATTACTGATGGCATGTTGATCAGGACATCATATTTCAGAGGTTTCTCTAGCTATGTAGATGCTCTTTAAATATTTGCTGAGGTTGGTGAGTATCTTTTTTGTGTGCAGAGCGCCAGGCCATAGTAACCCAAATTGTACCCCAAGGAGGGCAACAAGGAAGTGTATGCTTAAATGATGACAGAAATGTCCCTTCAGACTACACCAACAAACAAAAAGCCTACCCTTAACTTCTTGCTATTCAGGCAGCTTCCACAGCTATGCATAATGCAGTTTTATCTAAACCAGAAAACCAGAGAAGATATAAGCACCTTGTCAAAAAAACAACTTAGTTGTTCCTCTTCAGATTGGATCTTTCTTGACTCTTCCTTCATTCCCTATTTCCCCATCTTTAAACCAAGAGCAGGAATCAGCTAAATGAGGCTTTACTTATACTGCTTCTCTCAATCTTGATGCATCTTATTCCATCCACAGAGCATAATTAAAATTAATATTTAGGTTTTGCACATAAAGACCCTCTATCCTTAAATCTATACCAGAATGAATTTAGAAAGCATGTTGAGTTTTCCTTTGGCAACAGTCTGGAGATGTCTGTGTGCTTGATAAACTTTATATTGCTACCCAATACAAGCATTTTGGTATAAATACAGATTGATTCCAGTCGTTCAGCATAGGAGAAAATCAGGACTGGAGGAAAAAGTAGTAGAGAGAACAGAGCCTGCTGCTGCCCCAAAGGCACTGGAGTAGTGGGGGGCTTATGGAGACTGGAGGCTTCTCTCTTCCTAGAGCTGGAGGAAAAAAAGAAAGAAGGGGGAAAATATACTCCAGGTAAAGTGTACTGTCTCTCTGTCTCTGAAAGAAAACAAAACAAAAAGCAAACAAACAAAAAACAACCTGAGGGCATTCTGCTTGTAATCTCCCCTTCAAATCCTTTCTTTTTAAAACTCTAGCTCTTATGTGAGTAGGGAGGGGGTGCGTGTGTGTGTGTTCATGCTTATTGGAGCTAAAGTGATGGGGCCTGACCAAGTCACATCTCACACCTCCAGAGCCAGGTTGGCATTGCTGGCTTTTAGGATTTGCTGTCCTTCTGTCTCATGCTGGGCTAATTTAGCTTCATCTTAGTAAATAAGAAAAGGGTCCTTATTCAACAGATTTGAGCTGGAGTGACTGCAGCTGTCGTCTGGCCTGTGTGCAAACCAATTTTGTTCATTCCCTCGCCTGGCAGGAAGCCTGCACCAGAATTGTGTCGGGAGTAATCAGCATTAAACTGATGTCAGGAGGGCTGTGGCACGCTGCCCTGTAGCAAGGCAAGAACAACAAGGCTGTTCCGAAGGGATTAGCGTAAGTCTGGCCTGGCTTGCAGCTGTGCAAGGAAAGGCACCAAAACTGTATGGAGTATTTTTCTTGAGCCTTGTTGTTGTGAAAGTTCCTAGACAACTGCCAAAAAAGTGGTCTCACAGTGAGAAGTAGTCATGATTTGCTGTATGTGACCATTGTGGAGTCTCCTTCTCTGGAGACATTCAAAGCCCGCCTGGATGCGTTCCTGTGTGATCTGATCTAGGTGTTCCTGCTCTGGCAGGGGGATTGGACTAGATGATCTTTCGAGGTCCCTTCCAATCCCTAACATTCTGTGATTCTGTGATAAAAATGAAAGTAGGAGAAGGTGCAGTGTCCACAGAGCTGTAATATCCAGAAGATACAGGTGGTGCCTTTGAGCATGCTGGGCTTTCTTCTCGTGGAAAGGCAACTGTTGTGGTTTAAAGGCCACCACACAGCCTCTTGCTAAAAACCTCGTGGGCTGAGGCAAGGACAGGGAGGGTTCACTCACCACTTATGGTCACAGGCAAGAAACAGACTTGACTTGGGAAAACACAAAACCAATTAAATTCGTTAACAATCAAAACCAGAGCAAGACAATGAGAAAGAGAACTACATCTTAAGAAGGCACCTCTCCCCCACCCCTCCCTTCTTCCCAGGCCCAAAGGCTTTGTTCCCGATTTCTCTACCTTCTCCCCCTGCCAGCACAGGGGGCAGGGAATGGGGGTTGTGGTCAGTCCATCCTGTGTTGTCTCTGCCGCTCCTTCCTCCCTGCTCCAGCGTGGGGTCCCTCTTATGGGAAAGTCCTTCACAAACTGCTCCAACGTGAGTCCTTCCCACAGGCTGCAGTTCTCTGCTGACTGCTCCGGCATGGGGCTCTGCCACATATTCACGGCCTCCTTCGGGCACAGTTCCTTCTTCCAGCGTGGTGTCCTCCATGGCTACATCTCCATGAGCTGCAGGCGAGCTCTGCTCTCCATGGGTTGCACGGGGAAAAATGTGCATCACCAGTTCTTCACCACAGGCTGCAGGGGATTTGCAGAGGTGCTGATGGGCTTGGCCTTGGCCAAGGTGGGTCCAGCCTGGAGCTGGGGAAACTTCTAGCAGTTTCTCACAGGGGCCATCTTGGCAGTGCTCCCCACCCTCCCCTGCTACCAAACAAACCCACCACATAAAACCACAACAGCAAGGAAATGAATAAGTTCAATATGTGGTCTCCTGCCAAAAGATGCTAGTGATGCTGCTGCTAGTCTTATGTTACAGAATCATAGAATCGTTTAGGATGGAAAAGACTTTTAAGGTCATTGCGTCCAACTGTTAACCTTACACGGTCAAGTCCACCACTAGATGATGTCCGTAAGCACCACTTCTACGTGTCTTTTAAATACCTCCAGGGAGGGTGACTCAACTTCTTTGGGCAGCCTGTTCCAGTGCCTCACAACCCTTTCGGTGAATAACTTTTTCTTAGTATCCAATCTAAACCTCCTCTGGTGCAACTTGAGGCCATTTCCACTTGTCCTATCCTTTGGTACTTGCGAGAAGAGACTGGCACCTACCTGGCTACAGCCTTGTTTCAGGTAGTTGTAGAGAGCAATAAGGTTTCCCCTCAGCCTCCTTTTCTCCAGGGTAAACAACCCCAGTTCCCTCAGCTGCATCTCATAAAGCTTTTGCTCTAGACCTTCAACTTGTGCAATATACTGTAATAGATGTGTTAGTAATAAACAACATGAAGGCTGGGAGGTGGAATTATTTCTGAGAGAAGATCTGATGTTTGTCAAGGGATGATTCAGTCTCTGTTTTCCTGCCTGGTATTTACACTGCAGGTTCAAGAGTGCCTCCTGCTTTGCACTGAAAGCTTTAAATCAGAGATTGTAATTTATGCTTTTTTTTCTCCAAAGATGTTGAAATGTTGATGACATACTTTGCTCTCTCCTCCCTACAGCTATTGAATTGTCTTTGCAGTTTTTAATCTCAAAAATTACTTGTCTTAATTCTGAGCAGTATGATTTCGCTTTGAAGTCAACCCTGCTTTGGATGGGGGCTTAGACCTCCAGAGGTCCTTTCCAGCCTGGTTATTCTGATCCCCCTGCTTTCACAGGTACATGTTTTGGATAATCATACACCTAAAATTTTCCATCTTCCTGTCAGACTCTGTCAGGGGTCCGTCTGTTTGTGTATCTGCTCAGCATTAGTCATCCCTTCTCTGACTGTAGCTATAACAATTCATTTTATAACAACATAAAATTGGTATCCTCTTGTATTATCCACAGCAGACACAGCCCTGCTCTAAATGCCTTTTAGGCATCCTAAACCTCTAGGTAAATCTACACATCAAAACTGTTTTCTAGTGCAAAGCTAAGCCCAAATGAACTTTTGAACCATGCCCGTGCCACATGTTAAGCATGTTGTCATTGTTCAGGAAGCTCATTTAGGGGGAGCAAGCAGACCTTCGGGTCTAGATGCTTCAATTAATTATAAGCTATGCAACATAAGAAATCCTCCTTCTTAGGGAAAAATCATTAGCAACAAACCTCTCTGAGATGAGTGAACAGAGACCCAGGAACAGAGCGGCTTTCTGAGTGCTCTCATTGCTAGAAAAATCCATTAGGTCTCAGTGAAGAAGGGACCAAAATTCCCAGCCTTGCCCTGTGCTTACTCAGACGTGAGAGAGCAGCGGTGGGAACCTTGGTGAGACTCTAGATGCCTTGGGTGTGAGGATGTGACAAGACACAGCGCTGTGTTACCAAAGCTCACATAAAGCCTGAACACCTTCTCCACCAAGGTCTCCTTGGGCAGTGTCTGATGGCGTGGAGCAGTTGGTGGATGTGAGGTCATTAATTAGTCAGAAGAGTATTGGCTGCCAGGAGTGTTTTCTGAAACACCACTTTCCTAAAGGGAGGTGAAATGGTTTGGGAGTAAGCAGGAGTAAAAGGTTAAAAAAACCAATAAAAAAAAAAAATCACCAATTTTTTTTTAAAACTTGGTATCCTACTAGGCAGTAAGAGAAATGGATGAGCTTTCAAAGGCGCCTCCAGTGCCCATCCTAGAATAGTCACTGAAATGATTGGTCCCCTCATATGCGTGTGGAAAAAATATATGAACCTCTCCAACTCTAGTATCTTTGACTTTTTTTTTGTTTGTTTGTTTGTTTTTTTTGGTGGTGGTCGTCTTTTGGGGTTTTTTTTCCAGTCTTGGGTGAGAGAAACCTGGCTAGTGTGGAAGCTCTGCCCACACTGCAAGGAGACAGGGAGATGGGGAGGGCTGGGGGGGATCTGGTCCCTCATCGCTCTCCCCACGCTGCAGGGCAAACTGGAGTGAGCTGTGCAGAGCACGCCTTGTCTTGCGTTTCTCCTTTTCTTTTTCTATAGTCATCTTCTAGCATCATCTTGCCTGCCATGTTCATGCTAACGGTACATCTCATTCTTTCCCTCACAAAAGTGATCAAAAATAGCTATTTAAAAGACGGAGGGCCAGTAACTGAAACTAGATTTGCTGTAACCCAAACCCCTTTTATCTTCTGTCCTTAAAGACTGATATTTTTTCCTAAACAAATTACTGCTTTTTCAGAGTCTGTCTTTTAGTCTGTAGTCTCTGGATCTTTAAAAGCAACTTTCCCAAATGCAGTATTACATTTGGATTCTGGGTACCTATTTCTTATACTTAATCATAGGCAGTGTGCTTCCCTGGCAGCCAGTGGCTTCAGTCTGTTACCCCGAAGTTGCCACTTCTTGCCGTTTCTAGTGCAAGAGGTTGTTTTGTTAATTCAAGGCATCTGACAAGTTTGAGCCCCCTCCCTGTGGGAGCACAGATGGCAGCCAAAGGGATGCTGGAACGATTTCACTCCTACCTTGGTGATGACAAACTGGCTTTCAGGAGAGAGCATCAAGACTGTCTCTGTAAATATATCTGAACAGATCCCGTGTCCCTGAGAAACATGGAAGGGATTTGATGCTCCCTGTGATGGCTAGTGCTGTGGTCTGAGCTTCTACCTGCTTACCCATGCTCTCCTGCTTGGCCGTTATGTGTGGGGCTCCCCTCCTGTGCAAAACTCAAGCTTCTTGATTTCTGATGCTCTTATGGAGTTTGCACATGGAATCTCTTAGTTTTGTAGGGTTTTTTTCTCTCTTCCCTCCCACCCCCTTGTATAAAACTCCAAATGTCACGATTATCTACAAAAAGGGGATTTTTGAAAAAGTGAGAAGTTGGAGAGGAAACAACAGGTAGCATTTTTAAGACAGGAAGAGGTCTACCTTATAGACCAGAAGGGCACCTTGATGTTGTAGATAGAGTTGAGGCTGTAAAAGAAGTGCTAAATGAAACAAGGGTGAAATCCTTCATGATGTCCCAGCTGGAAACCCCCTTTTTCACAGTGTTGATTACACTGCAACAACTCCTAAGCTGGTCTTGGAGGAGCTGAAGCAGCCTGCAGTGCCTTGCTGCCTCTTCTGCATCAGGGCATCCTGTGAGAAAGGCAGAGCTGCTCTGGTTGTCAGGGAATTAATTATTCATCTTTGAGGAGAAGGGCTCTTCAGGAAAATTCAACCTGCTGCAGCTCCTTTCTCCATCTTAAGAACCATGTGTGGGTTTCAAATTTTGTATGTGTACAGCTTGCATAGACCAGGGGTTGAAGGAAAGGCAGAGCTTGGAATTGAAATGTCTTGTGGTGCAGCAGTTTCCAAGTTTGTGATCTGACTTGGTAGTTTTGCTTTCTGAATAATGCTGGGGAGAAAACTGTGGTGAAAAACATTTATTCTGCTAAAAATTGTATAATATAAAATGAAAAGACCCACATGCATATTTATGCTTCTTGGGGTAGTGTACTACTATTGTATTGCCCAGCTTTCCTTGTACTCTTTGTGACCTGGATGGGCTGGTGCTTAGAAGTTAATTTTGTAGCTGGGCAGATTGTTTTTTTCAGTTTTTGAAGCATTGTGGGTTTTGTTGGACTTGGAGTGTATTCCCTTGTTCTGGATAGTAGTGCCAGCATGTGCAATCTTCCTTCCTCCTGCTCACCTTCACCTACTATTTTGGACCTTCCTACAGTTTTTGTACAGATGAGATGAACTGGGAGGCAAGACAAATCCAGCTGAGGTGTGGAAAGCAGTGCTTTCCCCTCCGTTCTTCACCCTCCATCTCTTCCCCCAGCTGGCTCAGCTCACCTGGTGTGGTTTCCCATTGGGAACACCTGAGCTGGTGAACCAAAAGCTTGGATGCAGGGCTGTGAATGAGGAGAGGTGAGAGGAGGAGTTGGGAGCTGCTTGTGGTGCCTGAAGCATCTTGCTGCTGCTGGGTGTCTGTGGCTTTGCAGAGCACCTGCCCTGTGGGCTGTAGTCCTGCAGCTTGCCAAAGGCTGTGCGGCAGATGAGTAGCAACAACCAGGTTACGACCTAGGAATTGTGTGGGGCTGAGGTGATACAGGTTTATGTTAAGAAATAATCCATTGCAGTTTTTTTTCTAGAGATTAAAGCTACAGAGAAACTCAGGCAGTATTCTCCCCCCTTTTTCTCCTAAGGGGTAGGTTGTTCTTAGAAGCCACTGCAGGAATCTTCTGTTGGGTACTTTTGTGAAGCTTTGTGTTATTTTGTGATTGGAATACACTGCTGCTGTAGCTTGCTTACTGAACTGCAATCACAGAGGATATGATCTTTATTGAAAGACCCCAATTTCCAAAATATTAAGTAAAAGAAAAGTTAGTGAAAGGGAAAAAACTGACCTTTTGTCAGGACAGGACATATTGAAATAAGTGCTTTTGCTTCTACAGGTTCACACAAGGTTGTGATTAAGAGCGTTTTCAAAGTGAAAACTAAAAAGGTCTAGGAAACATAAGTTACTTTAGACAATATTGATTGCATGGTTTCTTCTACATGCCCTGACAGTTCAGGGGGATGAAGCAATGTTGTTGTTTGCCTAAGAAAGTGCAAATGTCTGTCAGAGTCCACTGGATGACTATTGCAGAGTCATGTGAGTATGTGCGTTATCATTTGGGTTGGGCAACTGCACTTTGATCTAAACTGGAGAAAGAGCTGTACCCATACAGGGCTTGGGTTTTGCTGCCATTAAGTCAGCTGCTCAAGATCCATCCCTGCATCTGCATCAAGATCCATCATCTTTTTAGACACGAAGGAAGCAATGGAGTGTTGGGAAGGTGATGCAGGATAGTGCCATTGCAGGATTGTTCCAAGGGCATCGTCCACCCTCACTGCAAAATGGAAAGTGTCACTGCCCTGAATGAAACTGAGCTCAGCACTAACCTGCAACCTAAATCAACTTTGTTGGAAAGCATCAGGATAAGAAAAGGAGCAGGAAAGGTGGGGGAGATGCCTAGATAAACACACTAAAGAGTTCAGACCTCTGGGATAGTTGGTAAAAGGATGTTTCTTTGGGAAAGGATTAATTTGGGAAGGGGTTAACTGGGTTAACCAGAAGCACCACCAGAGCTGGTGCTGCTCTAGTTTTATAACTGACTTAAAATACCTGGTTCCTCAGGCTGTTTATAAATTGATACTCTACCACAAAATACAGATTCAGGTTGAAGTTTCATATTTCTGTATTAAAATAAGTCCCATTCAGGCTGTCATATTGGTATAAACAGAAAATAAAACTTGCTGAATTCAAAGCCTGGGGTGGAATCCTACTTTAAAAAGCAGCCTTTTTCAGAGGCAGGGGGACTGTATTTTTTTGAAGCTTTGTTGCTTTGGTTTATAAATAAGCTTCGCTGGAAGTTTCAATGTTTTGTAATTCTTTCATGACCCTTGGATTTGCAGCTGTAGGATGTGTTTGAGTGCTTAGATCCCTTTAATCTGGTGTACATACATACTCTCTTTGATTTCAGAGGGGAATTCTGTTCCCCACATGCACAGCCTGTTCTTGTGACGACTCGGAGACCAGCCCTGCTGGACTGATTCTCTGTATACTTTTGAAATCCTTGAAATATTCATTATAGGCTGTGGTAATCTAATATTAGTGAATCATTTTACAGTCCTTTACAAGAAGGTGTTTTTCTCAGCCTGACAATAAAACTGCAGGTTTTATTTAAGCAAATATCCAGTAATACTTGTGCTCAGCTGCCTTCTGCTTAGGTTATTGCTAAGTAAACTCCCAGCTATGTAACTGCTGAGATCTACATCATTTTTTGTTGCAAATATTTATACTTAAGGTCTTTCCTCTTCTGTGTGCTTCCTATGTAAGTATAAAAAAAAATTGTTTTCTTCATGTAAATATTTAATGCAATGCACACAGACCTGTTAACCTTTGCATTGAGGAGGTCTCCATCAGAGATGGTCTCAGGGGATTTTCATGTTGCAGAATAAATCACCAGAAACCTGCCAAACCCCAAAGAGGTACGCAAATGCATGAGTCTCTTTAATCTGTCATGTGTGTATCCTGCCTGATTTGAGATGGGAATTCTAATCCCATGGGAGTGATGCAGGAACGCCTGAACGCCTGATGCTACTGCAGTGCTGCAAAGAATTATGAGCCAGCTGATGTCCAGGTTTGAGGACCATCTCTATTGTTGCTTGGGCCATTTTGTGGAGCTAGGAAGAGCCCCGGGTGCAGGGGGCAGCTTTTAAATCTGTAACAGAGCATTCCTGCCAGTCCTCTCTCTTTGGGAGAGAGGGAGTGTGCACATGTATGTGTTTGTTAGTGCAGTATCCGTGTGCTCTCTTACATAGAGTGATGCTCTTCAGTTGGCAGGCTTATGTTTTATAGCCCCCACTATTGATGATTTCAATAGTGGGGACTGTGGAAACCCATCCTTATACACCATAAATTACTCCTTCCTATCTTGATTTGAAGGAATAGCAACTTCTTTCTTTATGCAAAAGGATTATGCTCTTGTAAGCTCTTCTGTAAGCAGATTTAACTGTCCCACATCGTCACACCAAGACACCATTTTTTTCAGTGTTGTGTTGCTATAACAATACATTTTTTAAATTGTTTCCTTTTGCATGGGCTGCCCTGTGTTCATTAGACCTCCCGGACCTTAGTACACTCGGAGACCGTAGGTGCTAAAGTGTGTTCAGCTACAGTTGCAGTCCATGCCTAGTCCAGACTCGATCTGCTCAGTATGAAATGCTCTGTTTCTAATGTATGCTCAGTTACTGAGGTCTCCAAAACAGCATGATGTGGCTTTTTTCATCATGTGAAGCATTCTATTTGACTCCATAAAATTCCCCTTCATGCAAAAAGCTAGTGTAAAATATCATAACAATAACTCCTGTTGGTTTTGCATGAGATATGTGCAATGGCCAGGAGGGTTCTTGTCCCTGTTTGGGGTGGCTCTAAATTGTTTGTTTTGGAATTAACCTCTCTAATTGGTGACAATTTACGCTTCTTATAAAAACAACAGCAGCAATAACCTGCCTTCTATCTATGTTCGGTGTACCAATCAACCCTGGGATCCAGGCACTAGAAGATGAGTAGATTAGTGGTAAAGAGGAAGCATTTGCTTAAATGCCGGGTAATTTTAGGGTTATTTAGATCTCTGTGTTCTCTGCTGCTTCCATTTTTACTATCAGGGCACTAAAATAGTAGGCAAAATATGCACTTCGGGTGAAAGTGGACTTCAATTTCTTGCTCTCCTTTTTGTGCATCTCTTTAGCTCCTCTTTCAGAGTCCCACCAGCTCTTTTCAACCCTGTTCTAGGCCAGGAAATGTGCCCTGTTCCCTTTTGTGGTTCTTCAGTCTTTTTACCTGTACAGTCTGAAAACATCCCAGAAACATGTACTGGTTTTGGTTTTTTTTTTTTACATGGATATCTACTGCTCTACAGAGGGATTTTTACTGGAGTAGCAGTGAAAATTAGAGGGAAGAGGGGGAAAGATACTGGTTTTCATTGCTAGGCTTTGGCAAAGGAGACACTTTTAAGATATAGAGCCCTTTCCACTGGCCCCTTTAGATTGTTTTATGGGATGTCACCTGTGTGCTTTAAGAGATCTTTATGATGACAGTGCGGGTTAAAAGTGGGGTTTAAAGCTGGTTTGTTGGGAGAATAGGCAGCCCCAAAATACACCAGAGATAAATTTGATAGAAGTGGTGTTTTAGGGGCATGAAGGTTAGGACCACGCCTGCAGAATCACCTAAATTTCCAGATGTCTGTGGGGATGAGTGGGACAAGGAAAAAAAGGGTTTGAGGTGCAGGGGCATTTATGAGGTGAATCCAGAAACAATTATTTTTCTGGCCTTCTCAATGGAGATCCATCCACCTTTACAAAGGTGCTTTGCCACCTAATACTTCCCAAGGTATTAAGGGAAACAAAGGATTTTGTTTCTGGGCTCCCCTTTGTGGGGAATTGAACTAAATCTAGAGGCATGGTAGAAACACTGCTGTGCTTTGAGTTTCCCATCTGGAGTCTAGTTTGGATCCAGAAATTAGCATTGGTCCGTGCCTTTGGATTTGAATCCTGAGACTTTACTGTGGCATAGTGATTGGGTCGTGCTTTCAGCTTTCTCCATTTGCAGTAGACTTGGAAACTGGCCACAAAATGGTCAACAGCTGGTTGTTTATGCTTTGTCTGAAGTGTATAGAGCTCTGCTGCAATGAAAAAAGCTAAAGCTGTGTCTGACTAGTTATGGTTTACTTAAGGTTTACCTAAGCACGGAGAAAATTTTTCATGTGGCTTAGATGTGCAATTACTATGCACTGATAGCTTCTTTATGATCCCTTGTGTAAACTCACTGGCAGCAGCCTGATCTTCAAATAGTTTCTAAACACAGGTGGTGTTGACCAAGACATGTAGGTTCTTGCAAGGATGTTTATATCAGGAGCAATATTTTAACTGGGTAGTTCCAAGAATGATCTTTCTTTCAATGTGGTGATATTTTTACCTCTTAACAATGTTCTAACAATTTTTAGGTTTTTTTTTAATTTATTTTTGAGAGCTAATAAGAACTGCATCATCCAGAATGTTGTATAAATGTCTTGTTTTTTCTGTGACAGTTTTGCCCACAGTGGAAGCATTTATGACAATATGCTAATCTCCAATTATTGTAATGCAGCTGGGTTCAAGCAACTGAGAGCATTCTCCAGATTGAAATGGTTTCTTGGGTAACTCTTAAGCATCAGCTCTGAGGACGAATATGGCTGTGTGGGCAGTGGATCCACATCTGCCTGCACTCTTGTTCCTGCTCACCACCCTTCTCCATCTGGGAACTCTGGTAACTTCAAGCCTTGCCTGCGGGTGCTTGTGACTTTTCAATGCATGGAAAAGTTTCTGTCCTTTCTTTTTCTGAAAGGATTCAGTTGTTGAAAACTGGTGGAAGACTGGCTCTTGGAGACTGTCATAAGGACAATTATTTGTTGGCAGCAGCTTAAACAGCGGTTTCTCAAAATCCTCCAAAGAAAATCCATTTGTGTTACACAAGGGAGTGTTTCTACTTCATGCTGATGAAAGTGCTTTCCTGACTACCAGAAGCAAAGTTCTTTCTTTGCTGGACTCCCTTCCCATCAAACCCACAAATGACTAAGTTTTCATGTGGCTTAGCAGCTGCAGCCTTTGACAGGCAAGCATTGCATTGCTCTAACTCTGCTTGTAGAGGGTATGCAAGAAAAGTAGCTCAGTTCTAGCAAGGAGCTAATTCTGGGTCCACTTTCTCTAAATCCACCTCTTGGATAAAACTAGTTGTCTGAAGCTTAGAGACATGGGCCGGCTCTTCAAGGAGTGTGAACAGGCCGGCCCTGCCCAGGGTGTTTTAAGAAGCCAGCTTGACAACTGTTGAGTTGTCAATTGTGCTATCTGAAAAAGAAAAAAAATGTTCAGAAACTGGGAAATAGCTTCCTTCTGGAGAGTACTGATGGATGTAGAAGACTGGGTTTCACAGGCTGAGTTCTGCATGGCCAATAAAAAAAAAAAAAAAACAAACACAAAAAAACCCCAAAACAAACCACAAGTTCTTTGGTTCCTCTCTGTGGCTCAGCGCATCAAAGGAGAGCTCTTGGAGACATCAGAAGGCACGAGCTTCCTTTAAACCAGAAAAGTCTATTGCCTGGAACCAAGGCCTCAAACTTGTCAGAGACGGGTAAAAAGAAGGTCACCAAAAAAGGAAAACCCCAAATTGGGCATGTGGTATATTCGATTATGATTCGTGTTAAAAGAAATGGAGAAGAGCTGCTTTCATGCTGTTGTGCAGAAAACTACAGCAGCTATGGCCCAGAAATCTTCCTTCTCAAGGACCCTTCTTGCAGTTTAGGAATGAAAGAAATGAGACAGTGATGGGATTGTGTGAAAGAATTCATCCTCAAGACAGAAAGGTATTTGACTTGGTTGTAAAAAATCAGAGACCAAAGGAGATAAAGGAGACTCCGGACTCCCTAAAGGACTCTTTTGATAATTATAATAAGAAACGGGGCTAGGCGGGGCTTGGAGATGCATATGAAAGAATGTATGGTGAAAACTTGATGGATATGCAACATTTTGGGGAATAAATAGAGGGGTAGGTTTTGTGGGAAGGTACGCCTGTTGGTAGAGCAGATTCTCCCCTCGCGTCCAGCGCTGCTTGCTTATTCTTCACCTACAAACAAAATAAAATTTTAACTTTTTTTAGCCGCAAAAGTGCCTTCATTGATAACAGGCATAACTGACTGAGTTGCAGGATGGTCATATTCATGCTCTGTTTATGTCAAAGTTGATTAGTGCTGAAAATGGTCCAGGCCAAATTAAACTTCTTTCTTTTCTTGTACTGATTTGAAAACTGAGCTTAATTACAGTGGCAGAAGGTGTTATCAGTGAGTTTATTCACACTCTGCTGTTGTGTAAGCACAGCTTTGGTGAAACTGCTTCTAACTTCAAGTAACAGAACACCTGAAACTTGCCATTCTGATGAGTCAAGAGGGACTAATATCAGTGCGTGACATTATGCATTGCAGAGTGGTTTAAAAAAAATCTGTCTTAATACAGCTCAGTTTAAAAGAACTGAATGTACTGTAATTGTAAGAATAAATAATGAAAACAAAGCTGCTTTTTCTTGTACTAAAAAAACCCCAAGTTCCCCTTTCTTTCCTGCATTCTTGCACACAAACCTGAACAGTAATGGTACAGGGATTTTTAGGATGACAGCCTCTTGTTGTTTGTGGTTTTTTTGGTTTGGGTTTTTTTTTTTTCCTTTTTCTCATTTCCAAAAACGCCCACTGTAATTAAGCAGATCTTTAAGACAAGACTCTTGTGCTACCTCTATCCCAGGGGAGTAGAGAACAAAACCTGCTTTAATATTCATTTCAATTGAAAATGATGTTTGTGTGTCTCCAAAACCAGTCTGAGAATATGGCATCATGTTTCAACACAGAAATTGAGTACATTTGAACTCCATCCTGCCCTTGTAAATGAGTAGAAATCTCAAGGGTGAAAGGAGTCCTGTGCAAAAGCTGCGACTGGATACCTCATTCTGCGTTCAGTCCATGGAGGGAGGTGAACACGTGAAACAAAGAGTGGGAAATGGGTGTTGCAATGAGCAGGAAGCCATCCAGACTTCACGGAGGATGTGATGGTGTCTAAAAATACTTTTTCTTGCTTGGCAGTTCAGCCACAGCCTGCAGACAGGTGCCTCTTGCTCCAAAGCTGGGGATCCCCTCGCTGTATGAGCTTTGGCATCCTGCTGTGCTGGACCTGAGCTGGTGTCTCGCTCTTGCTGGAACATTTTTTGCTCTGCCATCATTAATGTTCTTCTGGGAATGGAGAGATGGATTTCAGACCATTTGGTTTCTTATGGTTACATATATTACTCATTTGCTATGTAACAAACTGAAAGGTTAGCAGGCAATTTAAGAATAATGATGCATGAAACTTAAATTTAAATGGACTTTTCATTATCCCTCAAATTTCTTTCTCTTTTAGTAAAAATGCTCATTCATTCCATATCAAATATTCAAAATGAACAGCAGATTTGAATATAAGAATGCAATAAAGAAGAAAATATGCCACTTGCTGGGCACACTCTCTGCATACTGCCCAGCAGTGGATTGGGAGCCTGTGGTTGGAAAAGCAGCATGGCAGCACAAACAGAATAAGTAAATTCCACACTCCTTGATTTCTAGGGAAAATAAGGCCCAAGTGGTAAATAATTCCTTATATTTGTAAGTATAGGTCCAGTTTTATACCTGCTCCACCGTTCCCTCCTAATCCGCTCCAGCCTTTGGGGACAGACCCCAAGGCAATTGTGTAGGAGCACTGTACTGCTGGTACCTTGTTAACTCTCTCCACCCCACTGCAAAAAATCACCCAAACTGACATAATTTAAGCCGTAAGTTTTTTTTTTATTTGACAAGATTATGATGCAATTTTATGTAAAAGGAATGGTGTAATTCATGTTTGTTTGCTGGTGTAGTGGGATGTCTGTCATCTGTTGGCAGCTGGGACTGGGGCTATTTTAAGAAGCTAACAGTGTTGGCACTGTATAATGTTACTCTGCAGGCAGAGTGAGGTATTTTAATCAAGGTCAGAAGGAAGGGATGGTGGCAAACTAAACTGCTCATGTTATTTTTTTGGACTTTTTTCTCTTTATTTAGATTTGTGCAATAACTCTTAGGTGAACAAATCCCTGTTCAAAAGGATTGTTGAAATATTGAGCCTTTTCTAGGTATAATTAGTTTGTGTCCGTAGTCATATTCCGCTGCATTGTGTTAGTATAAAGAATTAGGCTGTACGACAGTGTTTATAGCTCTGTATTTATATTGCTATTCTCAATGATCTTCTGCAATTTGATTTCTTGTGCAGGAGTTCTCTGAACTACTGTGACTGTTTAGCCATATGATTGATGATGATAAATGGTCAAAATACTGAAATAGGTAGCAAACCCAGAACCTGTCCTGGTGCATCTGGCTATGCATCCCTTCCTGAGTTACTACATCTTCCCTTTTTGCTCTTCCTATTGCAGAGGTGGTGTCTAAGTTCTGGAAACTTCGTACCAAATTCCCTTTGGATGATAATTTTGTAAAACGACTTTTGGGGAGGGGGAGAGCCATGAGGGCAGCCCAGCAGAGAGGCTTGTAAAGGCATAATGGGTATGGGCCATTAGCAAGGGGAGTCTCCAGCTTTGGCAATTGTTTGGTTTGTTTCCTTGAATTTAAATATAGATGCAATTTTTTAGTTCAAACAGCTCAAAAGTAGAATGAAATCACTTAAGACACCGGGAATGGAAAAACATTGTCCTGTGAGTATGGGTTATCTATAGGTGTCTCCTAAAGAAATGAGAAAATTATCCTAAAATACAAATTCAAATCTAAACATCTCTGTTGAAAGAGCTCCTGTGCCCTCTGCCAAGGGTTGCCTTCCCAGAAAATACTCTTGGCAGAATTATTTGGGTCTCTGATCTGGTGCCTGGATTAACAGCTCAAGTAGGAGGTTGTGGTGGAAATACTCTGAATTTACCCCTCAAAACTGAATGACCCAAGAGGTCAATGATATTGCAGGTTTAGTATTATAAAAATAGATTTAACTTGAGGCAGATTGTGCAATGCCTTTGTGTAGTGTACGAACGGGACTTTTTTGAGGAACGAATGCCATGGTGTTTGTGAGAACATTTTTGTTTTTCTGCAGGAATTGAGCAAACCAGTTGAAAGGAAACCTCAGTTAGGCATGCCAGCAGGAAGCTATTCCATTACCAGTGCCTGTTGGGGTAGCTGTTACTGGAAGAGATTAAAATTGTTCATCCAGGTTATAAACATAGCTTATTTATTCAAATCTGTGTCTAAAAACACCCTATCATGGGACAGAAATCATGACCAGAACTACTGGGTAACTTTAGAAAGTCCTGAAAATGTCATGCTTTACAGCATTAAAGTTGTAGCAACATGTCTAATAGTGTTATACTAAAGAAAATCTCTTGGGTTTAGTTCAACACCAGTTAAAGAACTGGTGTTTTTTCCCCCCTGAGTTTCACAGGCTCTGGAAGGGCTCAACATATGAACAAAGCTGTCTGTCATAATAGAGACGCTGTACAGCAGCATGCTGTTTGAAGTACTGAGAACTTAATCTTGTTACTAATTTTGACGAGTATTTCTACAATGTCTGTCAATGCATTCAACACCTTTGTAGTAATAGAGTCACAGAGGGTTTTATTTATCACACGGATTTACTCTTTGGCAGTAATGGGTGGAAGAGGTTGCAAGGGGGAAGTGTTTAATGTCTGCTTCACATTTTTCCCCTTCCCCAGTACATTTGTGTATCTTTTCATTTTGTTCATAGTTGCTTTTTTTTTATCTCTGTTTGTTATGTTGTGTAGTCTTGTACAAATGGCTAGAAGCAGATCTCCATGGCAAGAGCTCAGATACTGCAGACAAAACCTCAGGTAAAAAAGGAATTAAAGATGAAACAATCACCAGGCCTGTCTCTCTTTAATTTTCTGTCTTCCAGCTTCCTTTGAATCGAGTTAAGGGTGAGAGTTTTAAAACAAAACCAAAAATCCTCAACTTTTTCATTCTTTTGCTTAATTTAAATCAATATCTGATAAACTTTAGTTTTTTTTCTTGAAGCTCTCTTGGCAGATATGCTTCCCCTCTTCCCCAAAATGCCACTAGTGGTGTCAGGTATACTGGTGGACATATGGATTGCCAGATCTTAGTGTGCTTGGTAAAGACTGAACAATATAATGGTGTGAGGCTGTATTAGAGGGTACTTATCAAGAAATCTGACTGGGCTTAGTTATGTAGATTAGTGGACAAAGGGTACTAGAAGAAGGTCCAGTTCTACCAGTTTCTGCCACAGAGACCCAAAGATTCCTGACACCTGAAGGAAGCATGGTTTGCGGTCTAGATTTAAATAGCAATGTTGATGAGGTCCACACAAACACACACACAAAAAAATAGCCAAATCCTGTTGATGTAGTGCTGGGGTACACACCCACTATGGCTTCCTGCTTAAATTGATTTATCAATTCCTTTATATGTTGACACACAAGAGGTAGGTTCGATCCTTCACACCCCTCTTGCCCCACAAAAAAACCACCATCATCTTACAGACAACTCGGATTTTAGAATTTTGGAATGAAAATTGTTTTATCTGCCTTGTCCCAGTCCTCCCTTTGATATAATTTCCCTCCTCCGCTGTAAGATTATGGGCATATGTGGTCAGAAATAATGTTTTCAAGTTAATTTCCTGGGACACTGACTAGTCTACCACTGCCACTTTGGTGTCATGGCAAGGCACAGAAGAAAAGCAGCAGAGCACAATTTCTGCACTATTTAAAATAGCCATCTCCTGAACTTGGCAATTAACAGCTTAGTTGCTCCCCAGCCAAGCACATGGTTTCCTCCCCTGTCCCCACATGGTTTTCACACTTGCACATTTTGCATTACTTCCTTCTTGTGCAGGGTCATCCAGTTATCCAGTGCTTAACAAAGTTCTGTCTGCAGGGAAACAACATAGCTGGATGTGCAGAACACTTTTAATTAGAAATAGCTATCAAAGAGGTTGTCACCATGGGGTACAGCACCATGCGCAGTTGTGCTCCCAGTATGTTCCTCTAAAGGAATAAAAGATATTTTTATTTCTGTGGTCACAAGCATTACTATCTACGTTCCAGAGCTTGGAAGGAGCAACAGCAGATAGCTCGCATTTCCTGGAGCAGAGGGTGTGGGTTGAGGATGCCTCTACCTATTTAGTACATATTTTTGTATGCCTCTGTAGTTGTAATTAAAACAGATCTGCTTAAACCTTAAGATTGCTGTTTTTAAATATGATCACTCATATGAAAGTTGTCATGACTGACATGACTCCAACTGTAGCTGCATTTCCTTAGTAATTTTATCCTTCATCCAAAACACAGAAGGTACTTGTTTTCTGATTTTGAGAAATCTTTTCCTTTTGAAAGCAAATTAGCATGTCTTTTCTTGATATAGCACTCATCACTTCACCATTTGCTTTTACGTTGATACTAAAGGTCCCTTTAAAAGTGAATGCCTTTACGGGAAAGTGCAAGTTGTTTAAAAATACCGTTACATAGGATGTAGTATCCAATTGAAATGGAACACATTTTAAACAATTCTGAAAGATACTTGGATTATTTTTTTTTTAATATCCTGGAAGCAAAAGGAGTCCATTCAAAACCAAATTTTTAATTTGTCTCTGAGAGACAGCTTACCCCTGTTTGCATGAATGGGTACCACACATCAAATAGGATGTTTCTGTCTGTATTTATAGTACTGTTATCTGGCCATTAATATTTTAGAGTATGGATTCAATTCACATTTGATACTTGCTTCATTTTTAATGTGCCTTGCTAATCCTCTTTGGGAAATTAGTAACCAAACACTTAAAAGCACGTAGCAGATTTAGTGAAAATTCACTGTTTGCCTAGAATAACAGCTGAATAAATTTTATTTGCCACATGTGATTCAGCAGTTCAGAACTACCAACGCTGAGAGCTGATAATATCATGTACCCTTTGATCCAGATCTCTTCCCTCATGTTTGCCAAGAGGGTTTTGCTTCCTGTGGTTCTCTTCCAGCTGCTTGTCAGTGTGGAGCTGGCTGTCACGGTCCACGTCTCTCATCCCGTTGCAGTGAGAGTGGGGATGTTTCCTGCCAGTTTGGCCAGACAATGACATTTCACCCTGACAATCACGCTTCTTTCTGTTATATCTTTGTACTGTTTCTTTCCTAATGTATCTCCTTTAAAAGCTTACCCTGCCTGCCTTCCCAGGGGCAGCTGTGTATGGAGGGTGCAATGTTGTGTCCTTTGATTGATTCACTCCAGTATGGTTTCTTGGCTCTCCTCTTTTGTCTCATGATCACTCATTAAGAAAATAGTATTTTCTGGGTATGTGTTTTACTTTTAATTTCTATTTTTCTTAAAACCACTGTAGTAGTAAAATGCAAACCCTGCAGAGACTCTGCAAAGGTAAGTCATTTGTGCCGTTTACTTTTTCGGATAAAATGAATCCATGTTTTCATCCTACTGAAACATTTTTATGCTGGGTTTGAAAAGCTGAATTTCTTAAAGCAGCACTTCTGCTTCATAAACAAAACTTTTTAGACATCTCTGACACCTGAACGACTACATGAGTATTTGCAGCAGCATACAAATTATTGGTAATTTCCAAAAGCTCATTGATACCCTCAGTTTTTCAGGACTACCGTGGTTTATTGGCAAATATGCCTTGTTCTTCTCCACTGGTTCCAGATGCTACCAGAGTATTGCCTGTCAAGATGTGAGGGGTGACTTACAGGAAAAACGAGATGAAGGATATTGTATAATCTTGGACCTTTTCTCCTGTCAAGTACAAAATATCCTTGTGGAAGCTTATTTGCTTTTCTCTGCCACAGTTATCCACCAAAATCAATGAGACAGACATAATAGTAGAAAACATAATGCTGAAATGTGTCTAAATAATGTGTTAAAAATAAGCCATTGTATAAAAAGTATTCGTACCCTTAGAAATCTCAGAGATCTCTTGGGAAGGAAAAGATTTGTAAACCCATTCTCTGAATGCATTTGAAAGCGAGTGCTGTCAGCAGAGCTGGTTAGCTCTCCTCTACCTGGCTCCCTGGCTGGCTCAGCGCAGAGGCTCTGATAGCAGGGCGAGGTGCAGTCCCAGCACAGCTGACTCATGCATTTCAAGGAATTTCTACCTGCCTACGTGCATCGTCATGAAGGGGAGCTCCAGCATAAGCCTCCGCTTCCCCTTCCTGACCAAGCAGGTGGCTGGCATTAGTGTATGAAATGCCTGACCTTCACCTCCTCTTCTTCCACCTGCCTCTGTTCTTCCATGTTAAGGTTTTGTTAAGGGTTTTATACAGCAAATAGTTTTCAACCCTCCTAAAACCTTGCCTGCGTAGCTTTTACCTTGTGAATCGCAGCTGTGTTTTTCTCTGTTATCTTCTGTTCATCTCAATCATCTGCAGACCCTAAGCTCTGCCAGGCAAAGGCGAAGAAGTTCTGCTTTCAAGTATCAATTTGTACAGAAATTTCCTTGGATTAATTCACTCTGACCAAATGATTATGTAGACTGTGCTTGGCGCGTGCCAAGTAGTTGTGGCCTCAGAAACCTTTGGGTAACTGCTGAACTTTGAATTTTGCAACATCACTCAGAGGCTGCTAGCTGCACAAAAGTTCAATTGTCATATGTAACTCAACAAGCACAAATTATACTCCCGCAGTCCACATTGCCTTCAGAAAGGGGATAGTGAGGTTAGTGACTTGTAGTTTAACTTTTCTTTAGGAATGGTGGATTGCCTTTAGAGCTTGCCAAATGATTGAGTAATTTTTCATCCAAAATAAGCTCTGATTAAAAATATTAATGAAATATTGGTTCTGTCTTTAAGTATAAAGAAAAATAATGGGTTTGGGTTTTTTTTTTAGAGAAAATAAATCCAATTCTATTTCAGTAACATACTTTAAAAAGTATCTAGGTAACACTAAGAAGTCCCAAAAGGCACCTCTGAGTGCAAAGTAAGATTTGGTGAAAACATTTAACACTGTGAACTTAAGGCTTTCAGCCCATTTACCTCTCTCAGAAAAGAAATGAACCAAACAGGAGAGAGCCACCTGTAGTCTTTACAGCAAGAAGCCTGAAATTAGTAACTTGATATCTGAGAAAAGTGTAGTAGATGGTCATAGAGTTAGTAGGTTATATGAACTTCTTATTTTGATTACTGTGTTTGATTACTGTAGGCTATCCAGTGGTGGAAACTCCATTAACAGTATCACCATGAAGTATGCTATTGGTATGCTGATAACTGGATGCATTTCTTGAAGTCTTAATTTCAGTCTTCCTCTTTGCACTTGCTGGCTTCTTTGTGTGGAAAAAGTCTGTCCTTGAAAATTGATGTACGAAAAAAAAAAGGTTAATCTTCACACAGGACTTGTGATATAAAAAAGATCTGTAATGAATTCTTGAATAATTTATAATAGCTGAGAGGTGCTTATACTTTTTATTGACTGTAAGACAGTTTCTAACGAACTTGAGGGAAAATGATCTTTCAGCCTCTAAGTAAAGCCATCTCTAGATATTCAAGGTATAGGGGAAGGTAAAGAATTCAGTTGATTGCAGGATCTTTTTCTTTAAAACTCTGGCAGTAATTTTTCTCTTAACAGTAAGTTTACATGTCATAAATACTAATCTGGAAGCTGTGTTGCAACTGTAGTAAGATTTTGTGGGAAGGATGGTAAGACCAGACTGAATGTACACATTTTCTGTTTCTCTCTTAAAAGCAGTACATCTGTTGGAATGAAAATGCCCTTCAGATTTAACAAAAACAAAACAAACAAACCAAAAAAAAAGTGAAATAAAGCTGCCCAGGCCAGCTCTCTCTGAAGCCTCACTGCTGTGACAAGTCATTATTTTTTCATTTGTTGCAGGAGAAAATTTCGACCAGAGTCCCTTAAGAAGAACCTTTAAGTCCAAAGTTTTGGCCCATTATCCTCAGAACATCGAGTGGAACCCCTTTGACCAGGATGCCGTTAACATGGTAGGTAGAGAAACTCTCTTCTCAAGCTGTTTCCTGACAACTTCAACTCTCAAGTGGGTTGTTTACAATCATCCCATGTGATGTGATGTGAAGTGATGTGATGAAAAAGGTGCTTCTGCTGGGACTAAGAGCACCCACCAGACATGCTGGTTGAAAAGCTGTAGAGGAAGAGGTACTGTGAAAATACAGAATACTTTCAGGCACAACAAAAGTAAAATGTTGCATTTCCCTCATTGGTTCTAGTTAAGTCTTCTGTGTGATGAAACAAGTGTAACCACTATCTCTGTGACTGGGTGAGAAGGGGTGTAGGCACCCAGGATACATATCCACCTCTGTCTTTGAATCGGGGGTGTTCAAAGGAGAAGTGATGTGGGGTATGCAGCAGGAGTATGGCAGCAAGAAGCAAAAGCTGGAATTGCTGCATTATTTGTCTCTCACATTACAGTTGAAAATGTCTAGTATTCATGAAGTGTCATCATATTATCAGACAAAAATGGAATACCAAAACCAGCAAGAGAACTATTAAAATAAAGTAATTTAACTGAGCTGCATTCAGCTGAAATCAAATAGCCAAAGAACACATCTTTCATTTGCAATGTGTCTTGGGGAGAAAAAAAAAAAAAAAGCATCTACTAACAGCAGCAATATTTAATGATCTTTTAAATCATCTTTCAGAAAACTATTGTTTTGATCTGAAACATCATTTTAAAGTAATATCCGCCTCCACAGAATACCTTGATGCAATTATTGGCCTTTATGATCTTGCCTTGCTGTATTAGTTCTGCCTATGTGTTTGCTTTATGTGAGCTTCCAGAGGCAATTTTCCTTGGAGAAGAAAATGCATAAATCCTTGAAGGTTAACTTGTGAGAACCCTGGCTTTGCTAAGGATGCCTAAGGAATTTCAATTGCCTTCTGAAACCATGCAGTCACTTTAAAAATAACCCTCGAAAATAACCTCCCAAGAAATCACTCTGTCTACGAGTCATGTTTTCTCCCCCTTTCAAAGTATATAGAGTTCTCTTTAATAGGGAAGTGCTTCTTTTCCCCTCACTGTTTTTTGAGATCATCCCTGCCTAATGTCACATACTATCTTCTGTGGCTACTCTGCAAGTAATATGTTGTACCAAACTAAAGTTCTCAGTAGAGAGGAAAGTGAAGTTTTTAGGACATAAACCTCCTATTTCCCATTGTTTTATAATATTTATTATTTCCTAATAATTTAGGAAATAAACCTCATATCCCTCTGATCATCAAGTTATGTAAATCTCTGCCTGTATTTCTGAAGTCCAAGGAAGCATTGTCCCTCTAACATGTCATGTACTGAAATAAAAGAATTAAAGGTTACCCTGTGTAATTTGAAGGAGCAGGTTTTTAATACAAACAAAAGCATCTCTCTCTCTCTCTCCACCCCCTCACCCATGGTGCAATTTAGGTATGGAGCTTGCTGCCACGATGTGTTGTAAACATGAAAAGTATATAGGGGTTTAAAAAGTGAAATAGAGGATTTAATGGAGAAGAAGTGAACTGGTGCTAATGGGCAGTGGTCCAGAGGGGACCTTTGGTTCAGAAATACCTGCATCTGATGATGGCTAGGAGGGAGGGATTACGGTGTGTGTATGTCTCCTGCCCCCATGTTTAGCAAAAGAGATAGGGTATGGATTAGTTTATGTCTTTTTGTCTTTGTGCAGCTTCCTTTTAATTGATTATAAGCCGTATTGAAAGTATGATTTAATTCCACATTTTTCTGCTGATGGATATGTTTAAATATGAATAGCACAGTGCCCTGAAAACCAAAATTCTATCCTTTGATCAGTAATCTTGGATAGTTTTCTGTGTTTATATGAAGATACAATAAAGGTGACTGGCTGCCTCCTTGTCATCAGTCAGCCAGCTTCACCATCAGGCAAAGCTTTCATCCCCCCAGCACATCCCAAGCTGCCCTTCCCCAACACTCAGATGAGATGGGAAGTGATTGATGTCCAAGGCACTAAGCTGAAAGTTTTCATGCTTTATCTGCAAATTTGAAGCTTTCTGTATTGCTGGAAAATGAGCACAGGCCTTTCCTTTTGATCTTACCTTCTTACGTGACTTGTGGTTGTTCTTCCATGCCTTGGTGCTTTCCTAGCTTCTTACTTTCTCTGCCTTTTTCTGTGTCTTGGAGGTGTAACAGCAGCAGCAGTCTCTGTGCCAGGGATTTCAGCCAGGGTCTTAAAATGTCCATATTCTGCATATGCTGGGCTGTGGCTGAAACTTAATAGATGGGTGTCCCTTAGTGTGTATGTTCTCAGTATATAAAGGACAAGGGAATAGTAATTAAGACTTGGAGGAGATTTATTTAATACAGCCTTCTGAAACTGTCTCAGCTGGTCTGAATTTCCCTGATGCTTATCTGTTCTTGATTGTACCAGTACATATAATTTGCTTATCCAGGTATTTTTCTGTAAAGTGAAGAAAATTTAATCTTCAGTAGTGTTGAGGTTTATGATTTCAGCCTGATTTGATTTGATAAGGCTATAGCTGCCATTGAATGCCCACATTCCAGAAACAAATTTTTATGAAGGAATCCTGTCAAAATAAATGAGGTTAAGAGATAATTATTGTGCAGAATAAATTTAAATATAGTGTGAAACAAGGATTTTTTTTTTTTACTATTTCTGTATTGAAGAAGCCTTAATCATGGTATTGCTGTTAATACTTCAATAAAAACTGGAAATGTTTTGAATGAAAATGCTGCTGCTGTGCGAAAATAGTTGTCCTGGTTTTGGCTGGAGCAGTTAACTTTCTTCGTAGCAGCTAGTAAGAGGATGTGTTTTCAGTTTGTGCTGAGAAGGCGGCTGATAACATACTGGTGTTCATAGTTATAATCATAGAATGGTTTGGGTTGGAAAGGACCTTAAAGATCATCTAGTTCTAACCCCCCTGCCATGGGCAGGGACACCTTCCACCAGATCAGGTTGCTCAAAGCCTCATCCAGCCTGGCCTTGAACATTTCCAAGGACGAGGTATCCACAGCTTCTCAGGGCAACCTGTTCCAGTCTCACCACCTTCACAGTAAATAATTTATTCTTAATATCTAGTCTAAATCTGCTCTCTTCCAGTTTAAAACCATTACCCCTCATCCTGTTGCTACATGCCCATTTAAAAAGTCCCTCCCCATCTCTCCTGTAGGCCCACTTCAGGTACTGGAAGGCTGCTATAAGGTCCCTCTGGAGCCTTCTCTTCTCCGGGATGAACAACCCCAACTTGAGTTGCTGCCAGGAAAGTCAAGGACTTTTCAGCTTCTCTGCTGTGCCAGTGTCTGCAGGTGCAGGAGAAGCTAGCGGGGACCACAGCCCCAATATTAGCCTAGGATTCAAACTTAGTTTTAGGATTGAGACCCAAATTGGCCAATGGTCTATTCCATATCATGCGCCTCATGCCCAGTATATAGATGAGGCACTATCTGGAAGTGCTCCCTCTCTCTCAGTCAGCTCTCGACCTCTCAGATGCTTGGCCCCTTTTCTCTTTTCTGGGATTGCTTTTTCAGGACTCTCCCTGCTCCACGAACATTAGCCATGAGCAAACTGGGCCTTGGTCATCAGGTGATGAGCAGTTGTACTGTGTATCACTAATTTGCATATTTGTATATTATTACTATTATTATTACTATCATTATTATTTTCATTTTTATTGTAGTTTATTAATTAAATTGTTTTTATCTCAACCTATGAGTTTCTTTTCCCTTTATCCCTTTAATTCTGTCCCCATCCCTGGGATGTGTGAGGGAATGGCTATGCGGTATTTGCAGCTTCTATCTGGCTCAAACTGTGACAGCAGTTCAAGCTGCAGTTTCATGGTTTATGTCAGCAAAGCCCATCAATGGACTTAAATTCTTCTACCAACTCCAGGCTACTTATTTACTTACACAGTACCTTTTAGAGCAATATGTAAGAGCTGTCATATATAACTTGGAGGTTTACTGGTATGTTGTGAAATGAGTCGAAGGTTCGGAGGGGGAAGGGGGAATTACCAGACCTAGGGGTGGCATGCTGAGGGTAGGAGTGGATTCGACAGTTCAGCTCAAGTGCATTTACACTAATGCACGCAATATCGGCAACAAGCAAGAGAAGCTGGAG
>VZTO01026601.1:0-39600 GCA_013400615.1 Syrrhaptes paradoxus
TTTTTTTTTTAATTACTCCCCTATCACACATCTCCCTGGCAACCACAGCTGCTCGAGGCCCCACGGTCGCAAGACCCTTCTCCTCTTCCAGTGAGTCACTGCTCAGACCTCCCGAACACCACGACTGTTTCGACCTCTCGGAAATCAGCAGCAGCAGCAGGGCTCTGACACAGCCCCCAGGTCTCTCCCTCCAGAGCCAGTGGTGTGCACACAAAGCCAGGCAGTCCGTTTATTGCTCCAGCAGTGATGCTGGTACCTTGGAAGGGTAGAGAATGACTGCAACCATCCCTGCAAGGGACTGAATCCAGGAATGCACCTGGCACTGGGAAGAAAGAACCAACACGTACTGTCCACTGTGAAGTCACATTTAAAAAGAGATGGAGGGGGAAATCACCCCCCTCAAAAAAAAAAAAAAAAAACCAACACAAACCTTTCTTCCATTTGCATGCAAGGGAGGTATAAAAAAAAATTCCATACAAGCTCCCTGCAGCATGCTGTCTCCATTCTGGCTGGCTGTGTCCATGGCAGCAGCAAAGAGACTGAAACAGAGTTAATTTGAATTCTTTAATCAATGGGAGTTTCCCAATTACACATTAACCACCATCAGATCAGCCTGCCACTGCATAGCATGGCAGCAGCACATCTATTCCGCAGATAGCTGCGCTGCATCACGTCTATTGCAAGCAAAGCACATTGATTCCCATCACTGCACTGCACTCCACTCCTCCAGACACATCGTGTAAACACAAGGACTGGGGGTGCTACTATCACTTTTTTTTATCTCTGCATCTTGACTTCTTTGAAAGCAATGCAAGCGCCTGCTTCTCAAAGCAGGCACTCACACACCCCAGGAAGCCTCAGAAATAACCTTACAGTTGCACTGAAAGCGCCTCACAACAAGTAGCTTCATGCTCCTTCGCAGAGAATTACAAAACAAAAGAGGAAAATCAATCTCGAGTTTAAGGCTGAGACAGACACGTTTGCAGCTCTGCCACAAATTCCCCAAATGACCTTGTGCATGTCCCGTGGTAAAGCAAGCTGTTCCCCATCCAAGAAGCAGCTCCCTGGGCTGTCCCGGGAGAGAGGGGGTTAACAGCAAACTGGGGGCTGGGGGCAGGAGGGAAGAATTAATAACCAGATGAAGGAGGCAGTCCCTTCTCCATGGGAAAATGAATTCTCTACAGCAGGGATGCTACCAACCATCTCCTGATCAACAGTTCAACCACACCAAGCCCTAAACCACCTTGGCAAAGAGCATATCCACTGGGATCTACGGCAGATTGCCCGGATCACACTCCCCACACCCATTTTGACACCCGCCTTCTTTCGACAGAAGCTCCCAGACAGCTGGAAGGCAGCCACGGAGGACCACAGACACCCACCTCGGAACCACCGCAGCCTCAGCTGTGAACCATCCACCAGCCAAATGCAAAATTTCCCTGGGAGGTACCCGACACAACGGAGTGAGCTCAGCAGCAAGGAAAGCTTGAGCTTATCGAACTCAGATGTTCTTCAGCAGCACCAAGAGGCCACAAACAAAAAAAACAAAACAAAAAAAAAAAAAAAAAAAAAAAAAAAAAAAAAAACAAAACACAACACAGGTAATGAACAGCCTCCTGTACCCCAAATGATGAACTCCCCAATCAATACAGAGAACAAGATGACAAAACTGAGATCGCTTTCCTAAAGTGCCACAGCAAGGCAGTGCTACAGCACAGAAACCGAGACCCAAACACCCAAGGCTCAAAGCAGAGCCCCAGCTATTCCACAGCCATCTTCTCAGCAAGGGCTCCTCCTCCCCACCCATCACTATGGGCTCGTTCTTCCATGGAGGAAAGCATGGGATGTTCTTCCCCAAGAAGATGAAGCAGCACATTCACTACTCTCCAGCCAAACCCGGGATATCCAGGCACACGGAGAGGGAAGGGTTGGGTCCTGTTCCCATCCACCCAAGGATCATCTGTTACCCCACTGCCAAGTGCTGAACACCTATGGATTGATCACACATCCTCTCTCCCAGAAACAAGAGCAAGGATGCAGGAACAGCACCACGATGCCTTCTGTATTCCCAGCCTCTCCAAGGACTAATCCAGCCTGATCCCAAGCAAAAGAGCTGTACCCTCTAGACGTTCTCCGTAAATGACTCCTGTCCAGTAACAAAAGGCAACTGCAAGACACGAATGAGTACATGGGCATCACTGATTCCATTTACCTCTTTTCTCCTCCCTGCTTAAGCGATACTAGGACTCGGATCACAACGATACGCTCATAGAATACTGTAGTTTCGTATTTTACTGAACAGGTAAAACAGGTGCATTTGGGTCACGTATTGGCCAGGTGTGTACGAGAAGGATGGCAGAAGGATGCTGTTGGGCAACTACTGACATAGCACAGCTGAGAAGATGCAAGTAGGATTTTTTTTCCCCTTTTTTAAGACGGCCACAAGTACTAAGGGCTCGTTTTACATACACGGCTCTACTGCCACACTATGGGTGCTCGTGGTTATAGCTGCCTGCACAAACCCCCGGCACAGCAAGGTTAGAACAGAGCCTCTCCCAGGAACTTTGCTCTCCAGAGGTTCACCATTTGCTCAGCGAAGGTGCTAGAAACCCCAGCCCAGGCTAAACTTACTGTCTGGGATCACACCCTAAAACCACCACGGACCCTGGAAAGGGAGAGAGGACTCCGTACACATCCCTGTGCTCTGGATATCCACCGATCCCAAGTTGTCATCTTGCCTTGACAAAAAAGATAATCCCTGGGATTTCTGAATTTGTTCAAAAAGAGGAGCTAGGGAAGAGGAGCTATTGACCGATGCATCCAGCTCTGACGCAAACAGAAATCATCTGAGGTCTGAAAAGCTTTTGCAGCTCTTCTGCTTCCAAAGAAAACCAGCACAGAGCAGCAAGCTCAGGGTGAAGGATCCAGAACAGACAGCACACCGAATGCAGAGACACGGGAGCCTGAGAAGAAGGGATCGGATACTGAACAAGCAGGTACAGAGAAGGGCCTGGAAGATCTATTATGAACCAGCTACGGAGATCTGAGAAGAAGAAAAAAACAGCTGCAAACCCCCGATACGGTAAATCATGTACTTGGGTATCCCTGCATTGGTCTACCTGGAGCAGAAAGCACAAGAGAAGCTGCTGGAATGGTTCAGTCTCGTGTACAGGCAAAACGTTCCTGATGAAGAAAGGGAAAATATCCACCAAAACAAATATTCATCCTTAATTAGGATTTAATTAGTTTGGGTGGTTTTATACCCTTTCCTAATCAATAATTCCAGTTAGCAAAACTCCTCGAGTCCACTGCCAGAGTACTCAGGAGGAGCAGTTAATACTCATTCTAGATTTCTTTAGAGGAAACCTGCCTTACATAATAAAATCAGTGCTGTACTCCAGGTAAGAAAGTTTTCCCAAAAAAAAACCCCAAAACGCAAGGAGCTTTCATACCCATCAACACAAACACATTCCTCCAGCCCAGGATGCTGCAGACAAGCCAAGAATTCCTTAGGAACTCTTGGAAATCGAGGCAGTGGAGAGTGTTGAAAGAAGACTGTGCCAAACACTCCGCTCTTCCCCCTCCTACACACACATAAGGACAGTCCCTAAATATTCGCTGTTTACACCAGAAATAAACTTCAGTCCTTAGATATGCTTCTGCTACAAGGGCAGTTGTGGAAACTAAGGAGGAGACATAAGGAAACTCCCCCCACATTCAAATCTTCTTTTGCTATCAAGTCAATAAACACATATTTCACAAAAAAAAAAAAAAAAAAACCACACAAAAAAAACCCCAAAAACCATGATGCTGAGGCCAAAGAGCTCACATACGAGAGAAAATCAACTTGAAAGGCAGGAGAAGCAGAAGTGCTTCCATCTCCATACAAGGCATCCTAAATCATTCCCTTAGCTACGAGCAAACGCTGGGGCAGCGCAACAATGAATTAAGGGAGAAGGGAAAGGCAGAGGGGGAAAGCGTGATGGCATTTTTCAGTCTTCTGGCGTATCCTACAGCAACTGTGCACAAATTCCTTGACCCACCAGAGAAGGGGAATGAGATCAAATAAAGCCAGCTTTTATTAGCCCATCGCTTTAAATTGTTGCTCCCCAACGGATACAGAGGGAAATTGTCTTGTAAAAAAGCTACAAAAGGTCTGAGGAAAATATACTCCTTATGGAGCACCACAGGGAAGCATGTGCTGACACACAAGTGCATAAACACAGTGTCATCGTCCCCCATCCCCACGTCCTCCCCCCCCCTCACCCCCTCCCCAAGAGGATTAACAGTGGTCCTTTCATCTAAGGAGCAGGAAGAAAAACCCTCCTGAAGTTGCCAGCTTTCTCCATGACACTTACCCGTCACCGAGACGGCCAGCAGCCCCACGGAAAGCAGCAGCACCCGGCTCCAGGAGCTCACTTCCACCGTCATGAGAGCAAAGATCCCCAATTTTCCCCAGTTCCTTCCAAAGCCGCAGCTGCATCCCGGCTTGTCCCATCCCAGGGAAGGTTGCATGTCAATGGGCAGCAGGAATGGGGCGTGCTGGGGGTTGGTTGGTGGGTTTTCCTCCCTTTTTCTTCCCCTTGGCGATTGGGATAGTCCTCAGCTCGGCTGGATGGAGAGGAGAAAGGAAAGGGGGGGGGGGGGAAGCAGGTCAGGCTTGGGATTTTTTTTTTTTTTTAATTTTTTCAGCCCAGAAAAAAAAAAATCCCACCGCATGGAAGGCTCTGAGCTTCTGCAGCTGGAATGAACCAAGTGTGGCAGCAGCTCGGGGAGAGGAGAGGCGAGGAAAGGAGAGGAGGGCTGGCTCGTCCCTCCCGGTGGCTGTCTCAGAGCCAGCTCCTCGGCATTAGCAGCGCACAGTCCCCAGGGATTTATGCTTTTTTATTAGCCAGTTGATTAATCATTCCCATATCTTTGTTCTCCTCTTCACTAAATGCCGGGGAGGGGAGAGGGCACAGGTGGGGGTGCTGAGGGGCTGCTGTGCAGCCACCGAATAGACCTGCCTCAGTTTTGCTTCCCCAAACCCAGCACAATCCCCCCACCAGAACCAAAAAAACACAAATTATGCTTTAGCATTGTATTTTTAATATATACTACAGGTTTGCCCCCCATCCTGCCCGGAGCACAGCATCGTACGCACGCAGACACCCAGACACGCAGCATCTCTGCTATTGAGACATCTGCCAGAGCAATGCAGCCTCCCGGCGCGCCCCCCCTGCTCCCAGCCTCTGTAAACAACTTGATGATATTGACACAATTTTTGTGATGAAGCAAATTTTGTTACAGACACAAGAGACATCACAAAAGACCCCCCCCCCCCCAAGTCTGTGAGTTGTCCTCAGCACGCATCCCAGCAGCAGAGCAGCACCCTGACACTGGTGGGACTGGTGCGGGCAGTATCCTGGAGGTGGGAAGGGATGCGCTGGCTGTACCCCCTCCGAGCCAACAGGCGTGCTTGGCTGTAGGGCTGGCAAGAGTAGGATTTCTCCATCACTGCCCTCCACCCTTTTTTTTTTTTCTTTTTTAACCATCTATTAGTGCATTTGTCCCTGTAGCTGCATGCAAGATGGGGAAAAAATGCAGACTGTTAGAGCCACGCTCAGGAACTTAATTATCTTGGTAATGATGCTCAGATCTATAAGAAAAATAACTCGGATGTGACACCAAAGCTTTTAAAAAAAAAAAAAAAANAAAAAAAAAAAAAAAAAAAGACATCCTCGACTATCCCCCCTCCTTCCCAGCAAGAACCCACTCCCGGGTCCGCCTTGCTTCCCCGGGCACGGAGCAGCCCCTCGCCCCAAACCCCGCTCCCCGCGCAGAAGGGGTGTTTACCAGACCGACATCCCCCTCTCCAGCCTTACCCCTCCCGATATTTTTTTTTCTCCCTTTTTCCCTTCCATCACCGCCCCCCCGCCGGCACGCAGAGCTGGGGCGGGGGGAGCGGCGTGGCCCCAGCGCCCGGGTGGGACCGAGCCCCTCCAGCACCCCCAGCCCAGCCCAGCCACCACCCATCCCCCGCCTGCGTGCTTCGCATTTGCTGCAGTTTTCTTGCTGCAAAACCCCCTTCTTCTGTCTTGTTCCGGTTGCCTTGAATGAGCTTGTTTGACAGCTAAAAAAAACCCCCAAATTATATCGAGGGCTTGCAAATCTGTCCCTCCACCCTCCGATCCATCCTCGCTCCCCCCTGCGTCCCCTCTGCATTTCAATCCTTCCCCTGCCCACATCGGGAGGCGATGCCAAGAGCCAAGGCAACCGGCGCTGGGAGATGAAAGAGTGGCTTTATGTCTGTTCAAACTGCAGTGTCCTATTCAAACAGACCGGATTGTTCCAAGGCAGGGATCCAAACAGCAGGATCAGCAAACGGGGTATCACAGCTCTGTGCATCGCTCCTCCCTTCTATTCACCCCAAAGAATCCCCCCATCCCAAAATCGACGGTTGCTGCACAGAGGACGGGCTGAGCCGACGGCAGCCCTGCATCACGAACCTCTACAGGCATCGAAAGTCACTGAGGAGGTACAATCCTGTTTTACTCCTGGTTAATACGATCCTATCTATTCCAAATCAAGGATTTCCTCCTCAAAGCCCTAAGGTTGAGGGTCTGACTCACTCAAAAACAAACACTGATTTTTTTTTGGTAAATGCACAAGGCTGATGAACACAGCAGAAACCACCACTGCAATCACCAAACCCATCTCTAACAAGCACAGGTTTGCAGGCTCTGGTTAACAGCCCATTTCGAACCCCTAAGACTCGCTGCGCTTCTCACCTTGCAGAATTACCTCTCTCCTGAAAGAGAAATCCTGGCTCCAGCGCAAGCACCCAGCGGGGGACAAATCCTGCTCTGCAGTGCCACCCGCCGTCAGAGCCCGGCCGGAGGGAGCCCGCTGCCTTCACACTGCCTGCCACCTTCCTGCAGATATTCAGGCAATTTTTAAATTTTTTTTATATACATATGTATTTATATATTTTTATCATATATATGTGATAAATATATCACCCAGTACCTCACCCTCCCTACCAAAAAGTCTGACCTGTTCTGCAATTCTTCCCCATAAAATAAATAAACAGAGATTGCAACATCCCTGAGCTCCAGTTGAATCCACGGAGCCCAGAGCAATTCACAGCCATGAACCAAGTCCTCGCATCACCTTCCTGGAGGAAGGGAAGCAGACGGACAGAAATCAAGGATTTAAACAGAGTGCCAAAGCCTGGCTTCCCCTCTGGTCTGGACACCAAGCCGCATGCACAGGGCTCTTCTCTTTCTCTCCCTCCTCTCTCCTACATTCATCATGCTCCGGAGCAAGCAGACAGTGCCCTGGCTCACAACACACCCAACCGCCCCGCTGATATCAGGAACCACAGAAGGCATCCACACTGGGAGCATCAGCACGTGCCCTAAAATTTCAAGTACTACAATGAGTAATTTCGTATGGGGGGAAAAACCCAAAACATCTTACTACACATCACACAATTATTTCATTTATTCCCTTATAACCACATATCATCACTCCTGGGGGAAAAGAGCATTTATCCACACATAACCGTTAGGAGATAGCTGTGAATAATATCGCCATTAAGTAGTGACTGCGGTTTCTTCTAACTTACATGACAGGGGAGTCGATAGGACAGGAGATAAGTACAGACCCAAGATCTTCGCGTCCAGCGCAAGGATTTTGGGAGCAAATAATTCCATACGCAGGTGTTTGCATCTGAAGGTGTGCACGTATCTTTTATATTTAAAAAAAATACTTTGCCTTGCATTTTCACACCTAGATCAAGTTTTATAGCCCAGCACCCAAAATGCCGCAGAGGATGCTGAAAGAAAGAGGATGCACAGCAAAATTTCATAGCCCTGGATCCTGAAAAATAAGCAAGCTCCAAAACCGAGAATAAGTTATTTTTCCACAGCAGGGCTTACAAAGCGGATGAAGGTATTCTCCCTCTCCATCACAGATGGGAAGAAGTACCACTGTGCTCCTGGAAACCTGGAAAAGTTACAGAAGCCCAGGACAGAAACACCGCAGCAGCAGCAGCCCCGTGGGGCCGGCTAACCTCGGTGGCACACAGCCTCAAAGATGTTCACAGCGTGAACAGAAGGCAGCCAAGGAGAAGAAAGGTTCAGCCGTTGAGAGGTGGAACTCAAAATCAGTCGCTCACCCTCTTATCTCCTGATAGAGCAGACTCCTGCACAACCTGCTGCGGAGGGGGATCCTGGCATGGGCTGGGACGAGTTTCAGGGACAAAAAGCACTCGAGCAGGGATGGGATGTGGTGTCAGATGGGCCTCAGACAGGGATGCTGCTCCTCCTCTTTGCACCGCGGCAAGGTAAGAGAAAAGGTTAAAGCAGAACACCCTCCTGTCTGCACTGCTTCCCTCACACCAGACCTCTGCCTCCATCCCACCAGGGGACAGAGGAGGGAACATGACCCGAGGGACCGTCCTTTGCTCCCTCCACAGGTCTCCAAGAAGTGGTCCGGAGGCAGGCACAGGGATGCAGGGACAGCTGCGTGCTGGAGTCGCTTTAGAGATCGGTGCCAGAGAACATCCTCAGCCAAGGGCACAACACGGCCATTTCCAGCCCTGCTGCTGGAAGCCCACCGGACATATCCAGATGTTTCCAGCTGTTACCGCTCCTGCCAGCTGCCAGCCCCCAAGGTTCCACGGTTGCCAGGGCTTCTCAGTACCAACACAAACCACCTCTTCCCAACAGACGTTTGCACACGCGAAGGGGCTGCAAGATGCTCCCTGCTCCCAACAGGTTTTCAGCTCCAGTAGTGACACTGGAGGGTCCGTTCCCCCTGGGACCTTTCCCTCGGCACATCTGGATCCACAGCAACACTCCCCAGGACGGCTTGGACGAGACTTGCCACGAGATCTGGAAACGTGTCCAACGGCTGTCGGGAGAGCTGCAGTATGCCCTCTGCTTGGAGCCGGCAGGGACCCTGCAGCGGGACACCGTCACCTCCCGGAGCAAGTAAGTGACCTTAAGGGTTGCCCGAGCTCTAGCGAAAAGGGGATGCTGCTCCAGTCCTTCCCAAACTAGACTTCTGCAACCTGTTGAAACTAAAGCCCAGGGCACAGGGTCCATCGCTTGCTGTCTGACAGCCTCCTAACGAGGCAAATTATTCCCCTTTTTTTCCTCTCTAAACACTTTTCTTTGGAAAAATTTGTGTCCCATGAAGTCTGACTACTTCAAATTCTGAAGCACCACAAGCAGCTGCTGCATTCGCTTCCCCACAACATGTAAAGAAAGCCAACCACACACACATCAAAATATTTACAGGAAGAAGTGGAAGCAGCATTCAAAGGAGCAAAATCGAAAATTAAAGTGTTATAAGGAAGCTCCTGTAAACAGCTGATCTTTACAAAGAAAAGCTGAATTTAGCACAGAAAAAATTATGCCAAACCATGTTTCACAGGACAAATAATGGTAAGAGAGGGAAGTATGCTCTTCAGATTAATAATGTTTACTGTATGCTCCTGAAAAAGTAAAATTTATGAATTCAACCAAAAAATCAGCAAGCATTAGCACGTGTCCAGTTCTTAAAATCCAAACAAAACACCATGCAAACCTGGCCCACCTTTTATTTCACCTTTAAAACAACCAAACAGCTCCAGAGATGAGGAGACAGATGAAGACACGGAGGCACAGCAGGGGAAGTACCCAACACCACGTCAGGTGGAAACCTCAGAATTGCATCTCAGAGTCCTGGCTCCTCCATATCCTAAATAAGCCAAAAATCTTAAGAATCTCCAGAATAAATGCAGGAAGGGGGAAACCAGGTAAATCAAGACTAACCAGGGAAGCCCATGCAGTTACCTATACAGCTGAAATCTCTTTACGATTAGCACATGCTCAGCCAGCCACATATCTTGGTACCACCAGTTGCTAAGAACTCTTAGGAAAGAAGGAATTACACAAACCAGCGAAGAACTATGAACGATTACTAATTGTATCCTTTAATAACACATTTTCCTCTTAAGGGAATCTAGATCTGGTCGGTAGCAACAAGTCCCCTGCAGCACGACCAGCCTGACCTCCCGTGTACGTCCAAGACAGATGAGAAGCGTAGCTGCCAGTAAGAAGGGACCCAAAGAACCCAAAATTTGAGTAAGAATTTGCAGAATCAGGGCTGCAGCCTGTGAAGCTGCCAGACAGAGGAATCCCAAGGAAAGAGAGGGTGAAAAGTTGTGTGAAATAACAGCCTAACAATCTTCTGTTTTCATATCCACAGCATAAATCTGTTGAGGTTTCTGTTAAAGTGAATATTTACATTATTTAAAAATAGGGGGGAAGCAGCATCCTACTAATTACAGTGATTAGACTTAATTAGATACATTTACAATTGAGAATTTCCCAATTTTAGATGTTTATGTACCATATATGTATCTCCATAGTGCACGCACAGAGCATCCCTCGAGCTAAGAAGAATAAATCGATGATACATTAAAGTTATTGAACACGCTTGGATGTGAAAGAGCAAAGAGGAATTGAAGTCAGTGTTTTCAGTAGGTAACCACAACAGGCACTAATTTGTATTTGGAGCAGGTAACCATGATAGGCACCGGGGTGCGCCTGAAAAGAACACAAAACTGTTCAGCTTTGACAGCAGCCCTCCTGCAAGGTCCCAGAGGACTCTGGGGGGGTGCAGAGGTGCTTTGTGATGCACAGCCCAGATTAAACCATCTGACAGTCTCCTCCAGCTGTATGAAAAGCGGTTAATGAGCTACAAGTACTACAACACCCAGCCCTGTTAAAGCCTTCCAGGTGAGAACTGAATTGCAACGACAAGTCAGTCCAAGGAAATCCAGGCTCTCACCCTGCAAAGATTTCAGCCCGGAAGGTTGAAACCGTGCTGGGCTGGAGCCTAGAGAGCAAACGAGGCTTCTCCCATCAGGACACTGGGGTAGGAGGCATGCAATCCAGAAAATCCAGCATCACGGGGCTAACAGACATGAAACCCACCCCAGGGCTCTGTGGGGTAAACGAAGTCAGGTTTCTGTACTTTACAAACCGAGGATAACCCAAGTCAGGTTTCTGTACTTTACAAACCGAGGATAACCCCAGCAGTGATGACCATCTGCTCTAACACCAGGGCACAGGGACCCACAGCAAGCGAAACCCAGCCCCGAGCGTGTCTCACTCATTCGCACCCCCTGCGTGAAGAATCTTCCCGACACAAAACTCAGATGCTCTTTACAATCAAACCCACAAATATTTAAGCATAATCATTCTCCGAGAATCTATAATGCTGCCATCCAACTTGGCTGCAGTTATTCTCAGACTGAGGCACTATGTTAAGACTTTTTTTTAATGTGGTTCTTTGGAAAATAACAGAGTCAAGGGCAAAATTTTATACGCCTTAAGAAATAATACTTGAGTCTTACCTAGAACACTGATCAGGTAGAACTGCAAGGTTTAGGAGTCAAGACAAGCAGCTCGATCTTAACCCAAACCTCCTTTAGCAGCACTATATCCCATTTTCTTACAGCAGCTACCTGCTGGATGAACCAGAGGGACTGGAACGTATATACAGAGCAATGATTGGAAACAAAGAAAGGGAGATGAAATTAAGAGCTCTCTGTGACGCTCAGCTTTCCGCTAAACCCGTTATCACCAGCCTTCTGCGCTCAGCAAAATCCCAGAAGAATTCCAAGGGGCCAGAGGACGGCAGCGTGGCAGATGCTCACGGCACGGAGGGCAGCAAGGCGGAGGTGCCCCTTCTGCTGAAACACAGCGACCCTGCCGAGGGTGCAGGCAGCCAGGCAATGGCAGAGGAAACAAAGGCATTGAAGGAGTTCTTGCAGAAGAACATGTTCAGCTCCGCTCTGACATCGACAACAGCAGCAGAAAGTCAAGCCACGGGACTGACCCAGCAGCTCCCACCATTCGCCGAGATCTCCCCCAAAACTGGGTCCGATGCGGTCACAGGGAATCCAGGTACGGATCTGGGCATGGTCCTGGAACATCAGCGGGATTCATGGGATAAATGAGACAAACCAGAAGCTGTTGAAAAGCAGGTGGCGGGAGCTGGTCAGGCATGGCTCCAACATTTGCTCTATGGCCACGTCCTTCCCAAGCCTTGGGTAAGAGACTGGAAACCACCAAACTAACCTTCTCCATCCAACAATTCCCATTTTACACAAGGATGCTGGGATCTCCCTCCCCTCTAGCACCCATCCCGTGTCCTTCTCTCATGTTGAAACAGAGCACAGACAGGAAGGTCATGACCATGGAGATTTCTGTATGTGGTCAATATTTCCTAGAAGCTAGTTTTTTGGGGTTTGGAGCATTTTGGGGGTTTTTCTTGGTGGGGTTTGGCTAGTTGGGTTGTTGAGGTTTTTTTGTAATGTCATTATTTTGGGGTTCCCAGTGTGAGACATTTAAAAGATTCCCATAGAGTATTAATAACTAAATTTCTTGAAGCATCTTAGAATAGACAAAAACAATGGTGCATGTCCAGATCTACTGCTTAAGACACAATCAACTTATTCTGTTATAATTTCCTTATCACAGAGAGTTGTGAATTTTGCACAAATGTTCTTGTTCTATTCTTAGGATTTCATTCATTTTTACAGCTCAGGGAGTTAGCTTTATTCCAGGTCCCGTGGGTCAGTTCAAGGGCCCTACGAGTGAATTTGAATTGCAAAAGTAACGGACACCTTAAACGTCTCCTCTTGATTGCAAATGGTTGAAGAAAACGCATATTTATTAATATCTTTTTAACTTGTTTTGTTTTACAGTAATTACTGCAACATCAGAGAAAAAAATTGCTAAATACAATGGGAGCACTTCAGGCTTTTCCACTGCTTCAACCACCACAGCATTACATCAGCCAGCGTGGCAGAGTCTGAACTTCTCTCTGTTCCCCGTCTTCCCCAGCCACCCAAACTTCCCACCACTTCAGGTAAAACACAACAAACCCTCGTTTTGCAAGGGGAGAGTCGAACACCCCCAGGTGTGCACCGACACCGGGCACTCCCTGCTGCTAGCTGACCTGGAGGGGGGGGAATTTTCCCATGAAGCCAGTGATGAGTTGGCACACCAGCTATTTAGGATCAGCTGAGCACAGTCCCTCCACCTCCGGGCAGTCAGAGAAACGACTTTTTCCCCCAGGCAGAACAGAGCTACAGAGCGGAAAGCAGACTCCTAGAGAAGACTTTTGCCCATAGCTAAGAAATACATTTATCCCCACCTGGTTTCTTTAAGCAAAACATTCCCTTAGAAAGCTAATGCAAAAGCAATTAATGGACCAAGTCAGACTGTTTTAAAAACCATGTCCTACTTATGCTTAACAGGGTCCGTACCACCAGAGAGCCAGGATCCCGTACCAGCAAGCTCTGTACCCGTCCTTCGGATGCTACTCGAGACAGGTGTGTTTCAATGGTTATGGATATCTTCAATTTGCAGAACACAGAAGCTAAGCAGAATAGATTAGTCACAGCAGTTTGACATCGGTGCCACTGCAGAAATAGATCTGGGGACAAGATGCTGAGCTGGTGTCAGCTCATGCAGTTTGCTGGAGCACTGGGTGCTCCAAAGAGCTCAAGAGAGAGCTTTGAGGCTCCAGCTGAAAATGTTCATCGCTTATGCTCTAGTTTTGTATAAAATTGGGAGATACCACTGTGTGCATCAGGAAGAACACTCCTGACAACACCAGTTGCTATTTATGGGGTCACTGCCTTGTATATCTGTCCCCACTTTTTTTTTTTTTTTTTTTATTTTATGCTATTCCATTTCCCCCCCAGGTCGCTCCATACAGCCCACAGCAGATTTTCCAGCCGCCTTACACTCCGATGTGGAACTACATCCCCCTGGTTCAGCCTGGGTTCCCGTACCAGCAGAGGACCCCACCTGTGCTCCCCACCAACATCCAGAATCTGTTACCAATGGCAGGCGACGGGATCCGGTGCCCATTCCCCCCTTCCTTCGGGTACAGCCGTGCACATCTGCTTCCTACTGTTCCAGCCCTTTAGGAAGGGTTTGGGAGTTGCCGTAAACCGAGCTAAGGATTTCATCAGCAATTGGGTTTCCCAGTTATGTGCTCAACCAATTCCAGAGTTGAACAAAAGACGAGATTTACCGTAAGGTCTAAATTCTAAAATAATTTTGATACAAAACCAGAGCAGTTAGTTTTGGGTGAGCGAAGCTGAAACACTGCTACAGGACGTGCCACCTACAGCTTCCAATCCATGGTATGGCTCCAATGTACCAACACTTGAACAAAAAGCAAATGCTTCAACATGAGAGGAATCAAAATATTTTGACAGTCAGAATGAAATTAAAGGATTCATTCTGATGCCTTTCTATAAAAACTGTATTTAAAAAATCAACATATTCCAAGGGTCTGGTAAATCCTCTCCAGAGATGGGAGTTCCATCATCTTCCGCTCAACGCTTTGGCACAGACGGGAGCGGCACACACTTCTCCCCTAGATCACCGTCCCAGAAACCATACCACACATTAAAAGGCAGATAAATGCTTCTAGGAGCTCCATGATGAGGAAGAAAGAGCGGTAATTTGGAAGTTAGATGTAACCTGCTGAAGCTTGACTAAATCCCATTTTCTGTTCTAGGTTCCATTCTACACCGGGAGGACCCGTGATAACGAACGTCAACTACTTCTCCAGTGAGAGCTACGTAAAATTTTAGGTGAAACCAGTCTTCCTATCCTAGTATTCAGAGAAAAACTTATCTATTCTAAGACATAAGGTCCTAAAAGGACTTAGTGCTTTCCCAAAACGGAACACTGCCATCTAGAATAATCCCCCATGATTTATATGGTAAGAAGTAGCTGCACGACAATTCATCCGAGATAACTTTTTTTGGGATGACAGAATAAGAAACGGCTTTTTTTGTTTCGGAAGATGGAGACAAATAATAAAAATGTTTTATTTATGACAAATGCCTGAGCTTCTTAGGATTGAGCGCTGGTGCAATAAAGATAGTTGATGGAAAAGAGTCTTGGCCGCGGGTTTCAGAGTCACTGTGGCTGTACATCCCCAGTGAAATGAACACAAACACATCCAGTGCCTGGGTGGTGCAGCTCCACGCAATCTTCCTGCCTTATTACCTCAAACTCCAGCGCTAACCCAGACGATAATCCGACTTTTACCGCACAAGAAAATCAAGCCACAAAGGCGTACGGAGAATCCTGTTTAACCGCCTTCCCTTGGTTATTTAACTCGGGAGTTCAAGGCTCCTAAGAGGCAATGAGCCTCTGTCCCTGCAAAACAGCTTCTGCTTCCTGCAGCGGGACTGCAAAGCCTGCAACCATCCAGCCCTACAGCTCCATCCTTTTTGCAACTCCCTTCCAGTCCGTCCCATTACTACTTGATCTCACATGCAGCTCCCTGGCCAAATCCTGATTTCTTTTGGAAGTCAGTCCTAAATTTTTCTGGGTTCCTCTTGCAACACTCTCTCCATATCCTCTACTACATCTGTTACAAGCTCCCTTTCAAAAGGAATTTTACAGAACAAAATAATTATTTGTTTTTCAACTTGGATGAGAATTTGCTTTGGCTAAAGTCAGATACATTCTGCCCCAGTAAATTCCCATTTTCTTTGATTAGAACAGAAGGTTGGATTTTTCTTCTGTTAAATCCACTGGCTGTTTTTCTCCAATATTCCTAATGCAATTAGCATAACAAGATAAAGGAATCATCAAGTCCTTTTCCATTTTTCTTCCTTTATAAAAGGACTGATGACAAACTGGGAATCAGAATCTGCACTGAATTACATTTGCCACAATAGAGTTCATTAAGTAATAGTGCGTAATAAAAATCGTCTGGCAACTTGAGGGATGGACCAAATCCACTTAACGAAACAGCTGGTTATTTTCTAGAGCACTCCATAGCTCATAAATGGTCAATATGAGCAAGGAGAAAGATTGAGACAAAGGGAAATAAGGAACAGTTCGGATATTAGCGTGCTAAGCCACAGTTTCACGGCTCTTGTCCTCTGCCCAGCTGTGGCATTACGGTCGGTAAGACTTTGCCCGTGGTACCCGATTTCCCCCTCGTTACGGTGGCAGCGAGAGCTTTTTTCACCAGGAAAAGTGAGGCTAAGGGCATGACAGACGATGGGATGTTTCAATAGCTGGAGCATCATCAGGCAATCTGAATTTCTGTCCCACTCCAAGATATCCACCGTCCCTGATGCCGATGGGCTGGGGTCACATCTCCCCCCCAGCTCCCACGCACAAGGCTGACGCTGCGCTGCCGCATCCTCGGGGAGAAGCATCTCTGCCCCCAGCATCCCCACCCAGGAAACGCAAAGGTGCAAAGTCTGTGCTCTCAGCAGCAAATCCAGGGAGAGAAAGCAAAAGGATCAGCACTAGCCCCTTGCTCTGGCAACCCACACGGGCTCCTGCAGAAATCTGCCCCTTTTCATTCTGCTCACTCACTCACTCAGACCCATGCAAACTGTCTGCAACGCTCTGGCTCGAGGGATTTGTTCCAAGATCCTCAACACACCACTTACACTAAGAGTACTACAGGTAACATTCAGTGCCACAGAGCCAGCTCGGTGGGAATAAAGGTCACCTGTGACACGGCGTGGCTGTGAACCTCCAGCCCTTGCCTGCACATCGTTAACACAACGGTCTCGGAAGACCAACCCTCCTTCAAAAGGGTCAGCTTCATTTTCATCTTGTTGCCTCTTCACCATTAAGGGACTTATTACAAGGCACATTCTTAGTGGTCCTATTCTTCCACAAATTTTTTTGGACAGCAGTTGAAACGATGCTTTAATACGTCTCGGAGGAGAACGGATGCAGAAGCCCTGCTGTGTGCAGGGTGATGCTCGTGGTGGAGTCAGCCCAGCTGCACCTCCCATCCAGCCTCACACAGCTCGTGGGGCTACCACTGCACTATCTGTTATGTCATTCAGCCCAGCTCCCCAGAACAAACTTCTACAAAATCAGCTTGTGTGACTCCCGAGTCCGTTCAGATTATAATGGGAGGGGGGACGGATTGAATAGCTATTAATCAAAGAAGGGGTTTTATTCTTGTGATGTCATAAAGTGCAGAAATAGAGCTCGAGCAGTTTATTAAATTACAGGAATGCCACAAAGAATAGATAGCTTTAATAACACTTTTTTGCCTGTTATATTTTATATGTAGCTTGCAGAAGAGAATTAAAGAGTTTTCTTCCGTATAAAATTGCCATTTAAAAGGAGGAAAAAAAAACCCAACAGATTCTCTCGCTGATAGAGAATACAATTATCGTAGGCTAAAAAGTTTCTTCTTTTGCTAACACGTGAGATTGCTGCAGTTCAGAGCCTACAGGAGAGGAGGGGAGACGGCTCCTCTGGGAACAGGACTCACTGCCAGGGGACGCAGGGCTGGGATTCGAGACGCATCTGCTGCAACAAGTGGCATTCTGAACCCCTGCCCTTCAGAATTGTGACACTTCAACAACGCTACAAGCAACGAGCCTGACAGGTTTGGGATGGGCCATTTACACCGTGAACCAGGAGCCAGCCTCCACACCCCAAATCCCTGCAGGCTCCCAGCTGCGCTTTCTGCATTGCCCTCCGAACGCTGCCTCGCAACGCTGGATGCTGAGAGTACGTTGCACTGTCAGGATCCCCGAGCAGGGAGCGGACTCCATGAATTCTGCATTTACCAATCTAACTGCAGCTGAATGGGGGTCTGGGCTGCTGATCGGGTAAATCCATCTGACAGAACGCTGCGGCTCCGTATAGCCCCAGGTCAGGAGAAACATCCTTAGGAACACGTCCAACACGCCGGTGCGCGAATTTAATCTCCTTTCCATATTCACCTCTCAGAAACATGTCCCTGTTAATCCTTCACCCATGCTTCTGCAGAAGCAGGGCTCATCAGAATGAAGTGCTGGAGGGAACACGCACTCCTCTCACCCCCGAGAGCAGGTTTCATCTCCCGGGACGAGGGGAGCACCCAGCTGAGGAAGGGAGCAGCAGGAAGCAGTCTCCATCCCTTTTACTGCTTCACACCGCGCTCTCCTCGATCTACGGAGCGCTCTGCCTCGCCACGCAGACACACACACAGCTACAGGGGAACTACAAAGGTCACTCAGTCCTTCTCCTACCCGACGGCAAGATCAACATCCACGAAACATCTGCCGAGGTGGTGTATAGACAGCTGATGGAGGTAGAGCCCATCCTGCCTTGGGCACAGCAATGGACTAGATCATCACACGTGTAAGATATTCGTGTTTCCATCACACGTCTTCTTAACAAAAAGGAGACCAACTGTTCACCAAAGCATCCCTTCCCAAACATTCACTGCCAACACACATTGTCCCCATACAGTGACTATTACGACCAGCTCTGGGGGGGGTTTTAAACATTCTGTGCAATGTCTCACCCAGTGGTTCTTTTCCAAGGGGACTGTCCTGCCACTCCTTTACATGGGTTTAAAACTGGGGGGGTGTGTACCGTTATTTCCTGCCTTAACAAGTCATCCTGCACATCACACGAGTCACTGATAAATGCCCCCTGGCTGCGGTGGCTGTGCTTCACCGTTTGTACGCTACTGAATTAATCTTATTAGGAAGTATAATATTCAGAGCATTTATTCCTCACTTCCTTTCATTTGTATAAATATGTTGCTCTGCCATGTTCTCTAATTGCTTAACATCTGTTAGAAGGAAAAGAAAATAAACACATTACAGCAAGAACAAACTGTAATACCCTTCTAAAAAGTGCAAATGTAGAAATGTTTTCTAGAGTGAAAACCAGGGATACCAAAGCCAAAAAAAAGTAAAAGCCATCCAGCCCATCGAGTGATGACAAGTCTTTGTCATCAGGATTCCCAGTCCTGTACCAGGGGGACACCTCTGTGGGACAGAGGACGGGGACACAGGGAAGCAGCTCCCCAAACTCTACTTCTAGATCAGCTCAACTGGAAGAAGCATCAGAAATTGATTTGTAAAAGCCACTCAAACATTACGAATGTATTGAATAGAGGAAATAAATTCTCAAATTATCCTCAGTGTTTGTGCATGCCTGGGAGGAACACACTGTGCAACCCACCTTCTGTTTACAAGTGCCCACACAAAGGGGAAGAAAAAGAAATAATGACGCATAAAATACAAACCCTGCATCTGAACTGAGCCATCGCACAGCGAAGGCAGCACAGCTGGATCCAGTTAAACGCAGAGTACACGAGCCCAGTTTAGAAACCAGGTCCAGAGAAATCCCAACCCCGACCCCTCAGGAAGGGAAAGGGATTTTGTGCCATAAACACAAGGGCCAAATTCTCTGCCGTTGTGGGGGGAAGGAGCTGTGCTGAAGGCAGAAGGCACAAAGCGCTTGAACAGGAACAATCTGCACCGGAGTAGAAGTTAACTCTTGGCAACAGCAGAGGAGCAATTACAGCAGGAACCTGGAGCCAGCTTTAGCTCTCGTTTGTTCCTGGGAAAATAACAGAGCAACTTCAGGGGAATTGCTGGGTAATGCTGAGGAAAAACGCTCTCAGCAGCCTGCAGTGCTGCGAGCCTCGGCACAGGGAAGCACACCGCCTCGCTCTTCCCTGCTGCTCTTTCCAGCCGTTTGCTGACCTGCACAGGCTCATGTGAAGCCACCGAAACCGCTCTGCTGAGGATCCGCACCTGGGTTACATCCTTTGTACACCTGTGACAAACAGCCGCAAAAACATTTCCCATCATAGCTTCCAGGCAGCCAGGAGACAGCTTCCACCGCCCGTGTCTCGTGTGCAAGCAGCAGAGCGTTACCGGTACGATGGACAGACGTCCGTCTGAACCCAAACCACGGCTGCATGGGGTTTAGGAAGGGATGAAAGTCTCGGGACTTTGCTCTAGCCAGGAAGCGCTGCTGTGCAACCACGACTGCAGGGGAGCATCCTTGGTACCAGCAAAAAGCGAGATGCCTCAGCAGGGCTGCGGAGCAGGCAGAGCAGGAGTCCAGGAGTGACCCACCTCCAGCTCTGGAGGGCACAGGGTCAAACGAGGGCCAGAGAGAGCAGCTGGTGCTTCGGAGCCGTTTCTGGTCCCTACAGCAGACGCCGATTCAGAAGGGAGGCGGTGAGGCTGTTTGGATCAAACCTGGTGGGAAGGCAACTGGCTCAGCCAGCTGGCACACCGGGGACAGGAGCGACCTCCAGCAAGCAGCCAAACCCTCTGCAAAACACAACGGGGGGGTTTCTTGGGGTTTTTTTTAATGCTAGCATGGATGGGAGCGGGTTGGCAAATGGAGATAAGGAGGTTTACGCTGGTACATAATCCACGTGCCATGGACATTATCAGTTTCCACGGATTTTGGATTGCACAGAGCTTAGCACTTCATCTGTGTCACTGCCCTGGGCTGCAGGCACAGAAACCAGCTTTGCACCTGTGCTGGGAGCTGGACAGTCGCTGGCATCGTGCAGAGAAAGCTCTCACTTGGGCTCGGCTTCCTTCCATCTCTTACTGCTGGCTGGAAGCACAGAGTTCTGGGCAACATGGCTCTGCTGTCACTGTCACTAGTCCTGTGGCTAGGAACAGCTTTGGCCCAGAGCTGTTCCATGGGTAGGAAGCAAGCCCAAGGTGATACAATCCTGGATAGGTGCTGAGCCCAAAGCCATCCTGCAGGTCTGCAAAGGCATAAAATGGGCTATAATGACCTGAAGAACCAAGTGCATTTTTTTTTTATAAAAGCATATTGCTCATCTGAATTGGATCCAAAACTCTTCAACCACTTTATATTTAAAAATGCAGCTTCCCATTTCTGTAGCAAATAGCATCGCCTGCCTCTCTGCACTGCCTGTTCCTGAAGGAGATCGGGTATCAGATATCAATTGCAGTAGCAAGCATCTAATTTGACTTTGGCAGCAAGATGACAGTGTCTTGAATGCTAAATTACATCTGCAAAAAGGTCAAACCCCATGGATACCTGAGCATTTACATAATTCAAACAGCTCATCATCAGTTGCCTCCTTTATTTTTTATTTTTTTTAAAGGCAACAATTTTGACATGACTTTCGGGAAAGTGACTTTTAGTGGGTAATGTTCTTGGGTTTGACCTTGTTTCCGCAGTGTTAATTACTGTCATTACCAACTGCTTGCATCTTCAGAAAAAAGGCAATTAGTTGCAGGAACCAGCCCTCCCCTGCAATCACTGCAATAAACCAGAACCCCTGCCCTGCCACCAACAGCCTTCTGCAGGCTGCCGTCACCTCCCGGACCCTCCTCCCTCCATCAGACAACCCAGAGCTGATCCACAGGCTTGGACACCAAACCAGCCCGCTTCCCCGCCGGCGTGAACCGACACCGTGCTGACCAGGCACCAGGACTCCTTTCCCAGCAATGCCACCGATTTCCTCCGCAAGGTTTTAAAATTCTAACGCTGACACCACTCAGCATAATGAGAACGGATTTCTGTCCCCTGATCACAGCAAGGAGCAGAACCAGGTCTTCCAGGTCCTGTTCCTGTCTGATTTTCTGGATGACAGACCAGCCACCACCTCTCCCGGTGCCTCAGTTTCCCTTCTCTCCGTGCCAGGAAGCTCAGCCCGGCAGCAGCAGAGGGGGAATTCCCCGGGGGTGCAGTTCTAAGCGCACCTCATTGCTGCAGACCTGCTCGAGCCTTCATTATGGTTTATATTTTGCAGATGAGTTACAGCTTTATAATTAATCTTCCTCCTTATAACTCTATATGTTAATTACCATGATTATTTCTGGTAATTCCATTTTATAAATGCTCCTAAAAGTGTGAAGAGCTGACTGCACTATCTGAAATGAAATCTCCGCTCAGGAGATGCAGAGAGGGAGCAGAGTGCAGAGCAGAGCCTTTAGAAACTGGGATGAAATTGTACCAACCGCCAAACACCTGATGCTTCACTGGACTCCTCCTGCCCCACAGCTCCTCTGCCCAGTTGGAGCAGAAGCATTTCCATCTTGCTTGCTCACAACACAGAGATCATGAACAGACTATCCACCCCCCCCCCCCAAAAAAAAAAAAAAAAAAAAAAATAAAAAAACCAACCCCCCCCCCCCCCCAAAAAAAAAAAAAAAGAAAAAGTGAGGTCTGAGCAAGTACATTCCTCTCTTGCTCAGGAAGGCAATTTGAAACACACCCCAAATTCTAAACACATTGAACACCTATGCCATCAACAAAAGAAACCCACCATCCAGCTGCCCACCTCCCTCCTGCACTGCTGCCAGGGACGTCACCCAGCCCTTGTTCCAGTGCCACCCACCCAACTCCAGTGCTCTGTCCCATTACCCAGCCTGCGACCTCCCTCCCAGCTCCTTTCTCCCCTTGAATTCTGCCTCCCTCCACCTGAATTTCAGGGGATGATTTTTCTTTTCTTGTTTGAGACCTGAAAGCATGATGGAAAGACATGTTTAGGGTTCGTAAGTATCTCTATCAATAGAATATTCAATCAGTATGAATAACCATCACACTTCTCCCCACCCTTCTGACTGATGATAGCTAAATTACTTCTAAATATAGCCCTTAAAATCTGCATCAATCCTGTCTGCTTCCAGCGCGTTGGGTTTATTGACAGCGTGGAGATACGAGCCAAGCACCTGCATGGAGCACAAGCTGATAAACCAGGAAAGAAGAGCGATCCAGATGAAATGCAACTTCCATTAACCTCGTCTTTTTGGTTTCACGTCACCTCTGAGACCTACGACACCCACCAAATCATCACTGGGGACAGCTCTGGACTTCAACCTAGCTGGAGAACTGCACAGCAGCACCACTGCCATTCACTTTATGGTACCGAGAGCTTCCTCTTCGAATACCGAGAGGTTAAGAAGAACAGTAACTTGATGGATGTTTCAGTGTCTGCTTCCTATTAAGAGCACATTCACAGTCCCAGGGTACTCGCACACCACAGCCACCACGCGCCGTTCACACTCCCATCCGTAAGCTCTGAGAAGCCCCTAGAGAGCTAGAGGCAAGAGCAGCCCATCGGTAATGGCCACAGCTGTGTGCCTTCACCCAGAGAAGGCAGCACCCCGACCCAGAGGACTGCTCACAGCTATTTCCATGTGTTATCACAAAGAACACACCACTAGAGGTGTTTCTTCTCTCCACGTGGCTTTCAGAGCAGAAAAAAACCAAAGACCCTTCCACGATGACTTGTCTGGGGTAAGCCTTTCGGAAGGACAACTGTAGGAGCAGGTAAGGCTGGAGCCTTCGGTACTGGCCTCGGCACCGTCTAGCTGGTCCACTGTGATTTACAGAGCCCACAAGCAGCTGCAAATCCACATCTGGAGTCAGCCCCGTTCTGCTCTGGTGTAAGTTACAAATAACTCCATTAACTCCTGGAGTTACATCAAAGCAAGAGACAAATAAGGCCCCGATCGCGTTCCCTCTAAGGACAGCCTGCCCATCACAGGCTGGGTTAATGCACTTTGCTGCTGGCTCTGGGCTGTTCGCCATCAGTGGTAATTGGATTGCAAGAAAGGCAGAAATGTGGTTCCAAATGACATTTTTATCAATATCTATCTGTTTACAGGTGTCTGTCATAACCTTCAAATGCACTTAAATAACTCATTCATCCCCAGCGCTGAACACATGCAGGGAAGAAGATTCATCAAGCAAATGCACAACTGCCGCTCAAGTTTTGCCTTCTAAAAAAAACGTGAACAGAAAACCTTTCCTTGCCTGCAACTGAGGATCGCACGGCCAGGTATTCACAGCAGAGTCAGCAGGGCTGGTCAAGCAAATATTCACCCCAAAAACAGGTTTGATTTTTTTTTTAAATAATTTACAATAGAAATTATTAAAAAAGATTTAAAAAAAAAAAAAAATCCACTTTCCTGGAGAGTTCATTGTTTCTTTACAAAATGATTTTATTTCAGATTCACATCTGCTAGGGCACTACCCCGTGAGCACCGCAGCTCTGCCACAGGCTCAATAATGACCCTGATCAATCCTCCATACTTCATCTCTTCTGGATTCTGATACGGAAAGACAAACCCTATTGAAATTCAGAGTCAAACCTTTTAACCTCTCGTGAACCAGAGAGGTTCAGGCTCTGGTCCGCAGCCTGGTTAAAGATCCAGAGAACCTACACACACCTGCAACCGAACTTCTCCAAGCTGCCAAAACAGCCCTTAGACCACCACAACCTTATTTTGCAAACGAAGGTGGAAGGGATTTGTTTGCAGTTTCTTAGTCAAATGCAAATGCACAGTAAGAAGGTCTCGTGCAGTTGGAAAGAGAAGAGGGAATCCCAGTTCTCGGGCTGGCATTGCCAACCCCCAGAGCACACACAAGCACAACTGCCACCGTTGGCACCGCCACGTGCGACGCGATTCCAATGCCAGGTTCAGACAACGGAGCGCTGCCAAGCCCACTCGGCAGAGCACATGCTCACTTGTAAAAACAGCACAGTCCCATCCTCAAAATGCCGATTCCTCAAACACCCTAGCCTCCACAAACTCATTTCTATTTATTTTGCCTTGCTAATGACCTAACAAATTAGAAGAGAGGCTTGTGTGTGTCAGATTAAAGCTCTACGATAAGGTCTTTAATGTTTTATTTTAATATTAAATTTAATTAGGACAGCAAGGAGGCGGCGAGGGGGGAGGACAAACCTGGAACGTGTCGCCAGCAGCTCCTTTTCAACATCTGAATTGGAATGGCTTTTAGCCAGATGAGCAATTACTCCAACAACAGACAGAGACAACCCACGCATGCCAGGTCCAGATGCTCCTGCCCAGCCCCAGCGAGAAGCTCCGGGAGGTTCTGTCACTTCCCACTGTTCTCTGAGAGCACAGGGATCTCAGCAGATGACAGCCACACCCCAATCTTTCTGTCCCTCTAGCTTTCAAAGCAGCTGCCAGGTGTCAGAGCAGCAGGGACAGAAATCCAGGTTTGAACCATCTCTCGCTGCTCCAGCTCCGAGGGGAGGACACAGCGCTCAGAGCCAGGTTCCTCCAAAGCCAGGTCACCATGCTGGGGTGAAGTGACAGGACTGAACACCCCCCCAGTGATCAGAGGGGACAAAAAGCAGCTCTGATGTGCAGCACCATGGTCTGGGGTTAATTGTTAATTGTCCTAAGTGTCCTTCTATAATTGTAATGGGGTGTTAACAGTGGTTTATGTTTATGGTTCACTTGTTAAGATGTTAATTACTCAATATTAAGCCAGCCTGAGGAATGCAGACGTGAGAGTTACCTCAGCAACCCCCAGACTGAGCAACCGAGCCCAGAGACTGAACCCCTGGACAAGAGCAAGAGCCGAGAACAACCCAGAGGGAGAGGAAAGCAGGAGCTTGAAGTCATCTGCTGGGATCAGAAAGTCACACACTGATTGGACAATCTGGATCCGCACACTGATTGGACAATGTGATTCAAGCACCGATTGGTCAGTTTGGATCCACACACCGATTGGTCAGTTTTGGATCCACACACCGATTGGTCAGTTTGGGCCAGTTTTGGATCCGCACACTGATTGGTCAGTTGTGGCCAGTGTTGGATCCGCACGCTGGTGAGTTGGCATTGGAATGGTGCCATATGGTGCCATGTGTTGATCGGTGAATTTTGGATCCGCGCTGATTGGCTGGACCATGGTTCTGTAACACCGAGGGGATAAAAATGGGCAAGTGGGGCAGTCGCTGTGGGTCTTGGTGGAGCGGTGACTCCCGGCTCACCAAGGGCCCATTTGCCTCTCTCTATTCACTTAATAAATTCTATTTCCTAAAGTCTGTTTGGGATTTGATCACTCATAACACCTGTGACCCCAGCCACCGTGTCCCTGCACAGACAGGTAGCTGCCCAGGCAGGTCAGCAGCAGCTCATGTCCTTCACACCCACTCAACACAAGGTGACACAGCTTTACCTCCCCATGACATCCTCTGCGGTAAGGTCCTGTCCTGTGGCCACTTACAGCCACACCAGGGCTCCTGCAACTCAAACCCTGTCACTGTCACCAGGGCAGCAGATGACAGAGCTGTACGTGGTGCTGCTCAGTCAGCTGAAGTTTAACCATGCGCGTGCTGCTGGCGTGTTGCACTGGTGCAGTAAAGCCGCTCTCACGGATGAAGCCAAAACTATTCAGTAACGGATGCACATCAGCCAACTGGCAGTTAACCGAGGGGCTGTGGTCCCTGCTGTTAATGTAATTGCTTAAAGATACAAACACACGGACAGCTGTAGTAGCCTTGTAGTTTCCCAAGCATTGAGGAAAGAGGCTGGGAAGCCCAAGTCTCACACACACCCCAGGAGCAGAGGTCTTCATCTCTTCTGCCTCAACTGGGACCACTGCAGGAGCCAAGTTCCCAAGCTCTACTTTTTTAAAAAGCATCACCACAGGGATTCTCTTTTAAACGCATCTCATGTCCCCAGCCCATATGAAACCAGAACACTTGCATTAATAGCAGCTGTTGCATATTACATTTACACACAGCCCTTTGCTCCTGGATTACAGACTCTCCAAAACCTCATTAATTAAGCTGTAACCCCCTCCTGCCCTCCACAAGGTGCAATAAAATCTCCGTCAGCATTTTCAGACCAAAGCACTGGTTTATAGCTGTTATTAATTGCCTGTGGGTTTCAAGTTCCTCACCCAGGGAAAGATTCAATTCCTGCCTTCCAAGCAGAAAGTTTAAAGTCAGGATTCTTGGGGCTTCCAGCTTCAGGTTCTGCTGTTGATTTGCTCCAGCTGAAGTTCTGCTCCCGGGCACAGCTGGGAGCACTCATACACCTCCGTTCCCCCACCCCCCAACAATCTATAGATTACAATGACTAACCTTTCAAAATCTCACCAGATCCTGGGATCCGACAGGGTTGTGCCTATGTGACCTGTGTCACAGCAGATGTATTCTTTACCCTCTGCAGAGGGCAGGAGGATTTTAGGGGTATGCTACAGGAAACAAACACCCCCGGGTTTGTCTCCATTGCAGAAGCAAGCAGATCATTTTCAAACCTGCTAGGGAAGTGAAGTGGAATCCACAGAGCTCCTAGGGATCCATCCATGCTAAAATGGCTCCAAAAGAGTTGTGAACACAGAGAGCATATGGGGACATAACACAGACTGGGAAAAAGACTAACAAGCAGCTGGGGACTGGGACTGCCTGGAAAATAAAATAAAAATACACCAACTGAGATAAAGGGTACCCTGAGCAGAACAAACCTCCCTCACCCTCAATCTAGCTGGTGTTGCACTGGTCCCCACAGAGCAGATGGTTTGATGTCAGAGAGTTGCCACCGGGCTCGGCACAGAGGGGACCAGGCTGATGAGCAGAGCTGGAGCCCTGCCGCCGTCCCACCCAGCCAGACAGGACCCCCACCTGCTGCATCAGCCCTCAACAGCTCACTGCCGGGAGGAAGAGATGCCACGCCGCTGGGAAGAGAAGGGTTATGAGGACAGGGTTTAAAAATAAATCAACTTTTGTGTTGTTTTGGAAGTAATCTATGAAAAAGATTTGGTTGTAAAAGGCATTGTATAAAGAGAGGCGCTGTTATTGTCTGACAATAAAGAAAACCCAAAGAGTTTTCTTGTATTTGTTTGGAATAAAACCATTTTGCAGATGTCTTCAGACAGGCTTTTTAACTGCTTTCCGCATCTTAATTTTCCCTTTTAGGTTTTTATTACATTTAAATTAAAATTATGCCTGTAAGCAGTCGAGGGCAACTTTTAACAAGTCTGTCGTTGCTGAACTTTTCACTGCTCATACCACATTTGCTCAGGAGCCTGTAAACAAAGCTTACACCCCTTTTCTGATACCCCTTCTCTTCTCTGCTTAAGCAGGAACACTTCTCCTGCCCTTTGTGCTTGCAGAGCAACTCCTTCCCATGGCATCGTACTGCTCTCATCACAACACAAGAGGCAAAAGCCCTTCTGCATGGTTATCCAGAAATGCTCTTTAGGAAACAAACTCCATCCCAAAGAGCTGGAATTAAAAGACTAATATGCAGAAAAATAAGGTACCTTCTGCACTGACCAGTTTAGATAAGTCAGTTAGGAAGAGTAAAGCCAGGGGGGGAGAAAAAAAAAAGAAAAAACAAAACCAAACCAACGCATCTTCCCAGTGCAAAACTTAGCCTAAATAAATCACCTTGGAACATAAAAAGATTTCTTAAAATACATTAATAAAGTATCTTAATAGACTAAGCGATCTAGGTTTCAACAGGAATTTGGCCAGTAGCTTTGGTCACTAACAGAAGACTCCCCTCCAGCATCCTCTCCTCCCTACAACAGGTCCTGCCTCCCCCGACAGCAGCGCTTCAGGACTTCTGCAGCTTTCCACTGACGGACACTTTCTGAAAATCAGAACCAGGGACTCCAGCGTTAGACCACATCCTCCAAAAGTCAATAAATGGGGCTGCCCCCCATCAGAGGGTATGGGTGGCCCCAGGTTTCCTGAGCTTCATTTGCGCAGAGACTCCCACCATCGAGTAAAAATCATCCTGGATCCCAGCAGCGCCGACAACGAGGAGACATTCAGCTGTAGATTATTTTCGCTGCCTGAACAGCCTCTCCCCTCCTCCTCTGGGACACGAAAGCTTTCTTTTCTGAGCTGCTTTGAAGCAGCCTGAGTACAACTGTTTGGCAACCCCTTTAAAATGAAAGCTGCATCTAAATAACCGAAGCACAGGACGAAACACCAACGGGAAATACCCCCGCAGAGCTTGCCTTCTTGCTCTTGCACCTTTATATTTTCCAAGGTTCTTCACTTCAGCGGGGGCAGCTGCAATTGCTGCAAGCCAAATTAATGTGGCATGTTAAAGAGGAGATCAACGCACCTGCTCTCCAAGAGAGATTTTACCTCTGATGCTATATTTATTCTTGTTTCCCTCACTCTAAAGTAAATGCTATGCAGACTCAAAGCTGCTCTTTCCTTATGGGGAAAACAGCGAGAGCCTCCAGCTGCGTCCAAAGCACAGAATCAGGTAAATAATTACGCTACCTCACATACTCTCCTTTAATTCCCATGTCTGGATTTAGTTCCTATTTTCTGGGTTGAATATGTCTCGTTATATTATTCCATTAATCTTCAGACTGTTTGGGGGTTTTCTTGATTAACGAAGCTCCCCGGGATGGATTATCCCAGGAGCAGCACATACCAGCTTTTGTGTATTCAGGACTTTGGGTTCCTACAGAGCCACTGCCAGGTCCACCAAGCTAAAAGCATCTCTGTCACAAGGACAGACTTCATCTAACAGAAAGGTTCCAAGAGCCCTTCGGAAGGCAGGCAGCCCATTCCGCTCAGCACAGCCTCATCACCTGAACATTTAGAAGAGGTGCTTCACAATGTACGCAAGCTGTCAAACATCCTACAGCCCGAATGACAAACCGCACTTCTCTGCCATCAGAGGGAAGAGCATTTTGCATTTTTCAGCTCAGCTACACAGGCAAGCTCACAAAACCCCTTCGCAGCTGTTCTGAAAGAGAGCCCACCCAGAATTGCTTTCAAACACACCGCCCAGAGGACCTTGTTTTGCAATATCTGCAACAATTTCCCTACCCGGGGAAATCCTGACCCGGGTAAAAGCAGAGTACAGAGCTGGCTCAAAGCTTATTGGCAGCATAAGTAAAATTTAGTTTTCTTGTTCCAAAGGCTAAGGGCCAGGCAAGGACAAACTGCTCCTGCAACCTCGCGATTGCTTACTTATCTCAGGCTCCGAGCCAGCTCTGTACCAGGGACCACTGCAGCACGAGAGCCCTGGACCCCCTCACCCACCTGAAGCACACTGGCCTTATTTTAAGTGCCTTTGAATGAGATCCTGCATTCCCCCCAAGCCCGATTTATATTCGCAAATGAATTTTAAGCTTTCTTTGAAGATGCCCTCGTGATCTTTCTTATAATGTGTTTCTACAGTTCTTCGAAAATTCTCCCCTCTGTTTGTAAAGCCATCTAGTGTACCACAGGCACTCCTGGAACACAAACACAAGTACAGCATCCATAGACAGAACAGCAAGAATTCAAAATACGCTGAAGAAACACAGCGCTGGCAACCCATGATTTTAGCCATGAGAGGTAACCAGCAGATGTTAAGCTGCAGCTTGAAGAAAAGGAGATTCTCCAAATAGCTTCAAAACCCATCTTATTTGCATGTTTCTATGCAAACTGAAATGCTCATCAGGGATTCTCTCAGCTGTTCACACCTTTTCCCCGCAAGCCTCTACCATCCCAGTAAGCCCAGCTGCACTGCTAGCTTTATTGTCCATTCAAAGCAGAACAACTTCCCTTCTCTCCCAGTTCTCCAAGATAAACTGGAACCCAGGCAAGCACCATCATAATGCAGAACGTTATAAAGACAGACTCACCATGAGAGTGTTGTTTCAACCTCAACCCCAATTTCATCCCCTGCATGGCCCCCTGTCCAGTGTCCCTGGACTGGCAGGGAGCACAATGTCCTCAACAGAGCCACAGTGACCCCACTGCACATCCTGGGGATTTTGGGGCCTCTCTTTGTGCACCTCCAAGAGACATAACAAGTCCCTCGCTCTTCCTCAGCGGTGTTAACTCTTTGTGAGCTACAGCCACACAACCCCCCACTAACAGCCACTCCTTTACCCTGTAAGCTAAAAAAAAATGACTCACACTGTAAGAAAAAAAAAAAAAGGCGTTTATCAAGTTAAACTAAGCTCAACGAATGATCAGCACCAGAATATTAGCTGTAAGTAAATAACAGCCTCACCGGTTCAGCAGTCAGACTGGGGGGAGGACAGGAGCTGCAGGCAGCAGATCGCTTTGGTGGCAAACATTCACCCCGGCAGGTTCTGCTGGTGAAGGGCTGGTGCTGTGCCCTGTCCTCATCAACACTCGGGGGGCAGGATTGGAGAGGGTGCCCTGCACACACCCACTCCTCACCCTGAAACCTGCTCGAGCACCCCTGGGTGCTGCTGCAGAAGCATCTCCGGGCAGAGGCGGGGGCTCGCCGGGGAGCGGTGCCTCCGAACAGGGACCTGCTCAGCACCAGCGCCCGGTGCTCTGCCTTCATCCCCGCCCCGGGAGCGTGCTCGAGGCTTCCAGAGCCGCCTGCTAAGCTAAAGGGAACACGGATTCATTTACTAATAAAAATTATGTTTTTTTCCCAAAGAAAACACACTGCATGGAGAAATTACTGCTCGCCTCCCCCCAACACGATGCAACCCAAACACACAGCGAGGAGCCCGGCTGCTTGCAGGGGAGACAAAGAGACAACGTGGCCCCGGCGAGGGGGGCACCCGGGGAGCGGCACCACCCCCGGGGAAAAGGAAAAAACTCTCCCGAGACACAAAGAAAGCGCAAAACACACCTTCAGGGGCCAGAGGAGCTCCTCAGGGCATCTCCTGCAGAGTTTCCAGGGCGCTTTGTCCCAGCACAACACTTGAAACCTTTGGGAACCGCTGTGTCCCCCCTCCCCTGCCCCCCGCCCCTTTGTTTCCGGGGCCGCACCTGGAGCCCCTCCGGAGCCACTCCCGGGGCACAGCTGCAGCGAGGGGACCAACAGGTGGGACACGGCAGGGAGGGACCCTCCTCCTCTTGATTGTTAGCTGTTACAGGATCTTAAATTGTATTTTTTTTCCTTAAAGATAAAAGCTTATTGATTTATTTGTTATCATTTTGATAATTTCCTTCTTAACTACTTTTTATTTTAAAGTGTTCTTAATTACAAAAAGGTGACACTTTAATCCTATCTAAGCTTAATTTGCCCCACACCAGTTAGCTATTATCTAGTTTGCACCAAAGCCTTTATTTATGGGCCGGGCGGGGGCCAGGCAGGGTGTATTTTAGGGCTGGTGGCCTCACAGTGGCTCCTGTTGTCACCCATCTGTAGGTGCCAGAGTCCCGACTCTCTTCCTGGAGCGGCTGAACCTTGGGATGCTCCTTGGCCTGGAAGCAGGGTAAGTCTGCGTGCTTCTTTTTGGGGTTCGGATGAATGTTGTTCTGGCTGCTGGTACTGGTCATGGTCCATGTGCAGGAGCTGCACCAGAGTGGTTCTTGCTGTGCGTCCTTTAGGTTGCAAAAATGTTCATTCATGAGCAGCTGCTTTTCAGCCTGTGGATGGGAAGCTGTGAATCACGATTCTCAGCGCAGAGCTGTGTGGGGAGTGCATTCAGGGCTCGGTTCTCTGTTCTGGTGGGTTTTTAATGTGTGTGGAGCTCAGGGGTTTCTAAGTGCTTGTGTGGTTCGTGGCTGTTTGCTGGGCAGGGCTCTCTAGACCCTGGTAAGAGCAGGTTCCTTGCGTTGTACATCTAGCTGGTTGCTTTTGGTGTGTTTAGAGACAGGCCAGGTGAGCCCCCACTGCTTCTCTTTTTGGGTAGAAAGAGAGCAGAGGGGTTCTCTAAAAAAATGTGAGACTGTTTTGTGGAGTTTCTGCCCAGTTCCTGGGGTCGGTGGCTGTCTCTCGGGACCCAGCGAGCTCCCTGGGTCTGGCCCATGCAGGAGCAGGTGGATCTTTGCTGGGGAGTGAGGGTGTCACAGCTTGTGGCACTGTGACCTGAGGGAGCTGGTTCGGATGGTGGCCAGCACATGAGAGCGGCTGATGTAAATTAAAGCCTCGGGAGCATTGCCCTGGTGTGTGATACTGAATTATCAACTCTGTGCATGGGGAGAAGTAGTCACCTTAAGCAAAAACATAATGTAAGTGAGTCCCTAGCAATTTCCCGATGATTCTGCTGGCTATACCATTTACTGTTACGCTTCCAGGCTGCCATCGTGGTTCCAGCTGTGAGCCCTGTTTCTACTTGCCCCCATGAACCTGCTGCAGGGTTATAAACCCAGTGCCCTAACCCCCTGGGGGACCTGCTGCCCTGAGTTTTTCCCTTATACAGAATTTCTGTAACTTGTCTCCTGAGTTTTACATGAATGGAAACATGACCAATCTTGTGAATAGGAAATGTGGTGCTGCATGGTACGTTTTTAGCACTCTGCATCGGGGATGAGATGCACAACTCCTGTTGCCATAGCTTTCATCCCTCTGAGACTGGAATGTGTCACATAAGCTGAATGAGGTACACGGCCAAAGCAGGGGGAGAGAGGGAGGTACACCACAAAGGAGGGAGCCATGAGCAGAGCAGGAATCCTTTCTTTTTATTTCAGCCTCATGATTCGGTCTTTATGGTGCCAATAATTTTAAGCTGTAAACAGCAAGCTAACAAAAACCATGTGTGGGAGGGAGTTAAATCTGAGCCCAGGATGACTGGCATTCCTTGGGATCACTAGTCAAGCCTGTTTCAAAGACCTGTGTGCTCATTATGGACTTGTTAGCACTGACAGCCCTCCCAAAGGAGGTGCCAATACCAGGAAAGACCAACAGTCCCCTGTAGTCTCCAATGCCTGAATCTGGGTAGCACAGGTAGGAAATTGTTCCTGATTCCCGTAGTTATCCCCAGCGCGCCCTGCACGCTGCGAGAGGAGGGGACATCAATGGGAAGGTGTCTGCAGGAGCTGGTTTGTTTAATTTTCTTCCTCTGGGGAAGGTAAAGGGGGGAAGTTATGTTTCACTTGGGGCTTCCTCGGAAACTTTACAGTTGGGTGACAAATTGTTCTCCTTGGCAGCGTTTGTAAGAGGTGCCAGTCCGTACCTGGACTGGTGAGTAAATGGAATGAGAAGTCGGACACAAAAAAAAAGTAGCGGAGAGCTTCTAGAGCAGTCTGTTTTTTTTCTTTCCAAAATTAAAAAATTCCCTTGAAAATGTTCTTGCTAGAAAGACTTTCTAGCGATGGCCTGATGTCACCTGTCACCTTGCTGGTGCAGGCAAGCTGTACGTTGTTCTCCTTGAACAGTAGTTGCCTGGATTCAGTTCTTGGCTCTTCTGCACAGTCTCAGACAAACCTGCAAGGGTTCATCTGGGATGTGGGTGGTGGAGCTCCAGGATTTGTTCCTCCCCTTCAGTTGAAGTCATGGCTGGCCATGGTGGCAGCAGAAAAATCTCACTTTGAGAGGGTCTCTCTCTGGTGAGGACACATTGCCTCATTCCAAAATAGCAGCGTGAGTAAAATAACAGCCAGCCAAGTTCTGTGAACCTCACTTGAATGAATCTGTGATACATTTTATTTGTATTTTTCATGCCACTTCCTAATTGGGCTCCCTCTAGCCTTGGGCTGGTCTCCCTATTGCAGTATTTCACTAAAATGAAACATGTGCAACACCTATGTCTGGGCTCTGAGCTCACCTGGGGTCTCTGCTGCCCTATGAATAATAATAGCTTTGTGATACATATATGGATGATTCGTGTCAATAGCAGACAATGTTGCCATTTGGTGAGGCTCATTGTTAATTGTTCTAATTGTCTTTCTATAATTGTAATGGGATGTTAAGAGTGGTTTGCGTTTACAATTCACTTGTTATTGTTAAGATGCTAATTACCTGATATAAATTGAGCCTGTGGAACACAGACGTGAGAGTTATTTCAGCAACCCCCAGACTGAGCAACCGAGCCCAGAGACTGAACCCCTGGACAAGAGCAAGAGCCGAGAACAACCCAGAGGGAGAGGAAAGCAGGAGCTTGAAGTCATCTGCTGGGATCATAAAGTCACACACCCATTGGTCGGTTTGGATCCGCACACTGATTGGACAATCTGGATCCGCACACCGATTGGTCAGTTGTGGCCAGTGTTGGATCCGCACGCTGGTGAGTTGGCATTGGAATGGTGCCATATGGTGCCATGTGTTGATCGGTGAATTTTGGATCCGCGCTGATTGGCTGGACCATGGTTCTGTAACACCGAGGGGATAAAAATGGGCAAGTGGGGCAGTCAGTGTGGGTCTTGGTGGAGGGGTGACTCCCGGCACACCAAGGGCCCCTTTGCCTGCCTCCATGCGCTTCATAAATTCTGCTTCGATTTCCTAAAGTCTGTCTGGGACTCGATCATTCACAACACCTTCAAATTGTATTTTTGAATGATTTGCTTTGCACTTCTGTAACACTGCATAATTGAGCAGGGCTGTACATAGGTTGTTTTTCTGGTACAAGGAATAGCAATTGCTCAGGGTAATTCAGTTTTTAATGAGATGATGGAAGACTGTATGAAGGCAGTGTCAGAATGTTAACCCGCGTACTCGGGCACTTGGATGTTGTGAGCAAATGGGCTCCGATTTACTGCTGTGACTCAGAATCAGGTTTTGACCTGGGAGATCTGGGGAGGGGGGGGAGGAATGTCAAGACCTGTGTGCTGCCGGTGTCTGAGCTGTGACGTTGTTACCGTGTCCTGACAGTAAGGTGAGGGATGTTTATGATGCAGCTACAGGCTGGATACCCTTGCTCAGACATTTTTCATGTTCCAAGCTCTGAGGTTTGTAGCGTTTGAGTCCTCCTTAGGAATTACCGCTCCTGAACAGAGGTGCCCATCACATCTGTCTTGCCTGCTCTTCTGCCCTTCTAAGTGAAGCTCCAGCTGTCAAAAGAGGAGGCTGTGACCTAGGGAGGGGGATCGCAGACCTTATTCCTGTCCTCCCCTTCCCACCAGGCAAGCAGAGCCACCATCCTTTGTCCTAACTGAATATTTTGCTTTCCCTTCACTGCAGCTTCATTTTCAGATAGGGCGACCAACAAGAAACTGCAGCACGTGCACATTTACACCTTGTCCTTATTTCAGCTTCCCTCCCGGTGGCTCTTGTGCCCACAGTAAATGCAGGAGGGAAGGTGATAATGGAGCTGCTGATCAACCAGCCGGGTGCGATTGACTCAGGTACCAGCTGGGTGGAACAGCAATGCTGCAGAGAAGCCTCCCCCTCTCCCCCCTCTTCCAAATGATATATTTTTCAAGTTCACATCAATTACTTGTGTTTCCAACTGGATAAACCTGAATAAGAAGGCTTGCTGTAATCTGCTGACAAGACAGGGAAGCACTTTTTGTTAGCGCCTCCTGATGCAATCTAAATTGGGTGTTTGCGGGAAAGACATCTAGTGTGGAGCTAGAAAAGATTAAAAACCAGAGAGAAAGAAGAGGAAGGGAAGATATTAAGTTTGAGCCGCTGTTAAGGTTCTAGTTCTGGTCTCTGGCGCAGGGAACATGCCTGTTGGATGTGTGTGCACGTACAGATGTGGTGCAAGCTTGGCACATCTGTAACAACATCTGCACTAGCATGATCTTTGTGTCGAAGCTCTGGGTAAGGTGAACCGAACCCTCAGCTTCCCCTGGCCTCGACCACCCAACAGAAACCTCTGGGAGACCTGCTCAGATCCTCTTTAAGCAGCAGTTAGCATCTAGACTGTCTGAACGTGTTGCGTAGCTCCGTAGCAAATAAAATTTCCTACCTTGAGGAGCTTAATATTAAGATGGATGGGAGTTTAATTGGGTTTTGGTAACTAGACAGCTTTGTTTCTGATTTCCCTGTGCTTTACCCAGTGGGCTGTTTCTGCTGCTGCTCCAGCAGTACTTTGTGGGAGGTGTCTGCACATCATCACCATTTCGGTTTTCTTTGTGTTTGGTGTTAAACACTCTGGGTCTGTTGTGTTGGGGAATTTTGACTTGCAGACTGGTGTGGAATAGTCTGGCAGCAGCAGGTAAATATTGTCTGGGTTACAGCAGACCGATTCACAACAGAGCTGCTGTTTCACTGGGTCACGTACCTGTGCACCGCGTTATTAATACAACCACAAGAAAACAGAGCCTGGTCTTTTGCCATGGGTAATGGCCTTAGACATGATTGCTGTAAATTACAAAGAGATGGGTGCATGGGAAGGGCAGAGATACTGTGCTAAAGCACTAAGCTGGGCAGAACAGAGATTAAATTTTCACATCTGCTGCTGCTTTCCTGGGGAACATTATTCTGTATTGCTTAGTGTCTGTGCCCAGCTTTCTCCTCCCTAAATCAGGACTGGGACTTTGCCCCTTTCACATGTGCTGGATATAGTGAGTGACAGCCCATGTAGTTTCGTGGAAAATAGTTCTTGTCAAAATGACCTGGTTTAGCTACTTGAGGTTATAAATTTGGTTGACAGGGGTAACAGCGGAGCTATAAAAAGCTTAGACTATTTTAAGGTGTTTGGCTGCAAGCTGCATGATATTCTGATTAAAAGTCTGTTGAACATACAGCACATGGTTAAGAACTGTGGAGTGGGGATTTTTTTTACTAGTGCAATTCCACAGAAAAATGGTATCAAGGTAAAAAACTGAGATGTAAGGTATAGGAGAGGGGGCTGAAGGTGCCCAAAAATTCTGTCTTGTATGTGCACTTTTGACTGGGATTTTGGGTTTAATGCTGGCTATTTTTAACTCGGCAATATAGTGATGTATTTCTAGAGGCAATAAAATGAATGCCTTAAACCTGAATGTTTCGCTGAGTGTAAGTCAGGAAATACTGCAGAGGAGCTACCTCTCAGATGTAAAAATAATATGAGGGTGAGATGGAGCTGGCAGTAAGGTGTCTGAGGTTACTGGAGAAGCCCAGGTTTGGATCTCAACGTAGATCTTGCTTCAGCCTGTTTGGAACAGGTCATCACTCTGATGGTACCACCTGGAAAGGACCTGGGTTTGTATTGATGGGGTTTTTATTGTGTGATAAGGAGAAAAACTTCAGAGGAAGGATTGTTGGAGCACGTGTTCGGCAAGTGATGCATCTCCTTTGTCTTCTGCGGGCTCCATCGGCAGGAGGTGAGAGGGTGTGTGCTGTGCCCAGGTCACCAGTGCTGTTCAAACCGATTCCTGCAGTTCACAACAGCCTTGGCTTTGAGGGTTACTCTGGGCTATTAAACCTTCTATTGAAGCTTTGAAAAGGATGAGAGCCTTGAAAAGCTGTGAGTGCTTCAGATTCCTCAGCGCTTGGAGCAGCCTCTGTGATACTCCCTGTGCGGGAGCAGAGCCGATGCACCCAGGGTACGATGTGTCTCGTGTCCTTTTTGCATGGCCAGAGAAGGGGACAGGAAGGCACATGGCTTTGCCCTTTTAGTGGGAGCAACTGGTATGAACTAGGCTTCGCAGGAGCTCCCGGTCATCTGGGTATGTTGGTGTCTAGGATGTCTGTGTGGATTATTTGGTTCATCATCTCTGTGCCAGTTAGCACTGCCTCCTGTGGTGTTGTGTCTGGGCACCTGAACACAAATAATCGCTGTGTGTGTGGGGCAGTCAAAATAACACCTGGATTGAGGCAGGTGTCCACGAATTGTTTTCTTCTGAAACTGCATTAGATAAGAAAAAGAAAGCTTGATCAAGACTGTTGAAGACCACATCCGAACTTTCTGCTGGGATCGATGCACCGTCTGTCCCCAGCCCCTGGAGTTGGGGGCAGTACAGCAAGAGCTTGAGCAGCCATGGGAAAGGCAGCAGCAGGTTCAGGTGAGGGAGCTGCACTCTGATATCCTTCAGACTCTGTAGGGGCTAGATGCAAGCCCCTTGGTAGGTGACATTCTTTGCAATAGGATTTTCCTGTTCCTGGGTTGTTCCCTGTGTCCTGGTTTACTGCAAATTCCTGATTGCAGCTGGAAACCCAAATGGGCTGAAACTCATGACTCTGAAAGAAGTCTTACTGAAGATTTTGGGACAATTTTTCTCTCTAGTNTCGTCATCACTGATGTTCTGAGGGAGGAACTGAAGGGGGAGTTCAGGAAACTCTTTAAAAAGTTTGGATGTCTGTTGGTTTTGTGGTTTGGGGTTTTTTCCCAGTCTCCCCACACACAACTTCCCACTTTTCCTGCATGGTTAATTTGGAGATCAGCTATCTGTAGAAGGAGCAGTTGGCTCTGCAGAAAGGAGTTGGCAGGTGACTGCTGGAAGGGCTGATTCCAGAGCTGGTGTCAGCTGCAATCAGCGGTGGTGTGCTGACCTGAGCTGTGACTGTTCAATGGCTTAAGGGTCATGGAGAAAGATGAACCTGGAGGGTCAGAAAAAATGAACAGTGAGGAGTTGCAGGCATCGCTGTTTTTCCCCAGGGTCTGTGTCGCACGAGGGTGATGATGCTGGTTCCTTGCGTGGGCTTCGTTTGCTTCCTCCTCCGCTGCTTGTGCCGTACGGGTGGGATGCCCTGAGGAGGAAACACAAGATGAAAAACATGAAAAATTCAAGGAATTTTTTTATTAATTATTTTTTAAAAATCGCAGTATATTTACATTGTTATGAGAACTAAACGGTTGCATCAGCTCAAATGTGGGAAGGAGAAGGGAGAATGTGGTGTTTCCATGTCGGGTGGTAAGTTAAGTCCCTCTCAAAGCAGTGCCGGTCGTGCAAGCGGAGAGAAGGGAGCGGTGCGATGTCTTAGGCTTGGGACTCCCTACGTGGGGTGTGAGGGTCTCGGTATAAAGTACAGTGCCTGGCACAGCGGCTCTGCCTTCTGCCAGTGCTGGGGTGGGTGAACTGACCCTTGCGAGGCGAGATGCAACGCAGGCTGTGTGCCCTTGGCAGCCTGTTCCTCTTGACATTGGGTGTGATTGTGTCCCACTCTTTGGGTCTGTTATGGAGGTTTCTAGCATTTCCTTGCTGTTGCTGGACCTGTTGGACTCCCGTGGCATGCGGTGTCACCTGCAGGGGCTGTAGCAGGTCTGAGTGCCTCAAGCCTAACGGGTGCTGGGCTCCTGGAGCCGCTGGTGCCCCTGGGCTGTGCTTTCCTTGTTCCCTACACAACTGTGAGTTGGTTTGGTTTTTTTTTTCATCTCGTGTTCTCTCCCACTTTCATTTTTCCTCTTTGTAAAAGAAATGCAAGACTGAGGCAAAGACAAGGAAACACCGTGTTCAAAATGTTGTCGTTGCTGCTGCTGAGCATCTGTGCCAAAGGCAAATCCG